>JAXIVJ010006989.1:0-57500 GCA_036785665.1 Chirona hameri
TTATAACAAACTTTCCTTTGTAGAAGTTGCTTAGATTTTCTTCAATATCAGGGAATGTGTCAATTTTGCTCCGATTCAGGCTTTTGGGGGGCCGCCATGCCCCCCCCCCCCCCTTGGATCCGTTAGTGGTTGTAGTAAGTAATATAGTAATAATGTGGCTGACTTGCCACTGCTACTTTCTAATATTTCGATTCAATGCATTCGTTGTGTGTATTCGGTGTTGATCCATGTACAAATATGTAGTAAAGCTGAACCGGAGAAGTGAAGTTCTGATGAAGGCAGTGTCCGACATAACTATATCCTCGTCAAGATTACCATCCATTGCCTCCGAAAGTGTTCATCGGGTCATATATGCTATGTCATATATTTCTGAGACGTTTCAAGAAGAGGTATTACGCATGGAACCATAACATTTACGCCTCGGCTGGCAGCCCGGTGAGTAATGTTACGAGCAAACATTCAAAACAAGCTATCACAAGTCACTATTGATCAAATATTGTCATTCAGCATGCGTGCACAGTTCATGGCCTCCACCGCTTGGCGGCGCACCAGTCGACTGGTGCACCAGACGACTGCAGTTGTTCCTTGTCCATCTACACACTCGGCCAGCTCACTGAGTACCTGAGGCCCGCAGCGGCAGCAGCAGATTGGTCTTCAGCCGGATCAGCTGGCCAGGCAGCGCAGCGCATCGGCTCGCGTCTCCAGCTGCGGCGCCTCGCGACCGGCGCGCAGCAGGCGAGGCGCCAGCGTCTCCAGAAACGGCTGGAACGCGGCCGGCAAGTCGGCGGCAGCTCGGCCCATCACGTGCAGCATGGCCGCGCTCAGCGACGCGTCATCAGCCAGCTGGGCCGACACCACGCTGGCCGGCAGCGCCGCCAGCTCGCCGCCAGCGCGCGCAGGGTGGCGTCGCCGCCCCCTCGGCGCTGAAGCCGGCCGACAGCTGGTCGCAGGTGACGGTGAAGAGCCACTGCCGGTGCAGCAGGCGCACGGTGCAGTGGTTCTCGAACCGCAGCAGCGCGTCCCTCCGACAGCAGGTCCTCGAAGGCGGCGATGGCCGCGTCTCCGGCTGTCTCATCTGCCAGCCAGTCCACCAGCCGGCGCACGAAGTAGGCCGCCTGGCCGTGGCCGCGCAGCACCAGGCCCTTGTCCAGCGCGCCCCAGAGCGCTCCCATAGCCGCCGCCTCGGCGTCCCCGCCTCCCGTGCGACTATTGTGAACTCGAGCAGCTTGGTGAGCATCTTGAGCAGATGGTCGGTCTCGGCATCGGGCTGCTTATGGAACACAACGGCCAGCGTCTTGGCAGGCGCGCGCCGCCGTCAGCGGGTGCCGCTTGTTCAGCGCCAGCTTGGCGAGCATCACGGTGACGATGTCTTGCTGCGGCACAGCCACGCTGGGCCGGGCGGCGGCCAGCGCAGTCGCCAGCAGCGCCGTCAGCTGCGTGTGCTGCCATGGCGCCGCGTGGGAGAGCGGCAGCACGCTGTGCCACCGCTCAGCCAGCGCGCTCAGCACGTGGTTGCCGTCTCCGTTAAGGAAGAGGCTGACGGCGGCGTGCAGCAGCTCCTCCTGCGGCGCGCGTCTGGTCGACGCACCAGGGCGACCAGCAGCGCGCCGCCGGTCGCCACCGGCGCCGCCTGGTGCAGCGGCACCGAGCTGGCCACGTCCGGCACCGGCCGCTGCGGGTCTAACGCCACCTCGCGGGCCGCCGCGCAAAACATTTCCAGCACCTCCGCGAGTCGCAGCTCGGTCAGCAGGTCCGCTCCACGATATCAGTCACCGTGGCCAGCACGCGCTCGGTGGTGGTGACCTCCTCGCGGGCTGACGCGCACTAGCCGCACCAGCAGCAGTGGCAGGGCGGCGCGCGCCACCTCCAGCCCGGTCACGCCGGCCGCCACCGCCGCCAGCTGCCGCTCAGCCTGGTTCTCCAGCGCCACCACACCGCTGTTGAGCTGGGTCAGCAACGGCTGCACCAGAGCCATCACCACGGTGGTGGGGTGCCGGTTGGCAGCGGCTCCGATACAGGTCAGCGCCGCCGCCCGGACCGCGGCGTCCTCCGTCGTGGCCAGCCCGGCCAGCACGGCAGTCAGCCGCGGCCGCAGCGGCTCCACAGCCGGCGACTCGTCCGCGCCGCCGTCCGCCAGCAGCCGGTCCAGCGCGCTCTGCGTCTCCAGCCGCTCGGTGGCCGAGTCTCCGCCAGCCTCCAGCTGGCCCAGCAGCGCCGTCACCGCCTCACCCAGCACCAGCTCCCGCCGCAGAGCGCCACCAGCAGCGGCGCCGCGCCTGCCATCATCCGGTCGCCGCCTCGCTGCGCCGCGTGGTGCAGACACTCGGCCAGTAGGGGGCGCGTCCAGTGATCGGCCTGCGCCTGCGCAGGCTGATAACCAGCTCAACCAGATTGACTGAAATGAAATGCAACATCTTACCAAGAGTTGGAGAAACATAGGTATTGCAGGTCTGCGCATGCATGATAGCCATTAACCCAAAATACTTGACCACAATTTCTAAAAAGATAGTGGCAAAGGCCTGGTGAAACTTGGACGGTGTGTTACTGAACGTTAGCCAACACAAAATATGATATTATTTCATTTTCCACTAATGCTGCATTCAGTATTCTTTGGGTATTTGGGTTTACTGCTTTAAATTTAGTGCATTAATTGTCAAAATCATACTTCAAAGTGTTGCAACACCATTGAGCTGATGTTCCATTTTGCCAAAGATGGGTGGGCCGCTGGCCACTGCTGTACGCACACCCTGCTCTACAATACCCAGACTGCAAAATGTGACAGGTTTCAACCAGATCTCACTGGAGCAGTGCTGATGCTATTTAATTTGTATTTAACCTACACCTATTTAAGCTATATTAACATCTGCCATCACATTTACAGTAACTGTGAAAGTAAACGACTGTAACGAGACTGAGCGCAGACAGGTCCCTTAGTTGGAGCGTGTTGTGTTCACGACAATCCCCAAAACATTAAATTATGTGCTAAACTTGGAAATAAATCCTTTTTGGGTGAGGTGCTCCCTGTTGGATGGCAGAGGAGCGCGTGAGTGAATTTCCTTACATGGCTAACTGTATTGTGTGTAATACGTCTACTTTTAAGTACTGCCTGCCATTGGGTTCAGTTAAAAATCCCAATGTTCTTCTTTTTGTAGCTGAGGACAAATCGACAACAAACAAAGTGTAAAATGACACCGTCATGTCACCGATTATGGCCAAAATTGGTATAAGGGGTAACCTGGGGCGCTGAAGTGAGCTGTGCAATTCGTATTGCAATGCAAGCAGTGGTTCAGGAGATATTTCCTCGGGCATTTTTATAAGGTCACGGTGCAGGGCAATCTTTGTCAGCCAATATGACGGGGAATTTATGAAGCAATATAGATATATTATATGTCGTTTGAATGCCAATGAGATGTTTTATAATAGGTGATGTTGTTTTCATTTGCGAACATTTCAAAATTTAGTACGTTTTCGAAATTGTACAACTTTTTTGGATACCTTTTCTCAAACGTGTTTCTAATTTTTCGCTATGCTATTCTTACGTGTAAGGACGTGTCAATTAAGTGAGGAAGAAAAAATTGAGAGATATTTGCATCAAAATATCTCATATTTTGTCATTTTACATGCTATTTAATATACAAAAATATATATGTTGTTCGCTAATAACTTTTGACTGAATAAAACTAGAATGGTACAGTAAACGTCATTTTTCTGTTCTCATCATGATGAGTTGAATGCTCTGCAGCGTGACCTCTTTCTGACATTTGATGACCTTGACCTTAAATTTCAAAAATTAGTATTTTTCCCCATTTTTTGTTTGGGGGGGGGGGGGGTACCCAAGCCAAATGTATTTCCTATTTTGACTTTATTATTGTTAAGTGTGCAGAAGTGTCGTTCAAACATAAAAAATTGAAATGATGGTTAATTTTCTTCAAGTATGCTAAATTTTGCCATTTTATATGTTATTTTTGTGAAAGATGTTATTCTCCAATAACTTTTGACTGAATAAAGATAAAAAGGTAAAATGGACACCATTTTGTTATTTTCGTCAAGACGCGTTGAATGATAAGCAGTATGGTCTCTTTCTAACATTTGGTGACCTATACCTAAGGTCAATGTCAAGGTTCAAGGTTAGGTTTCCAATTGTGGCCTATGTGGCGATGTTATATATATTAAAACTTGTCTTGTTGCGAGAAATTCGATTGTGATTAAATAACGCCTGATCATCAATGGCAACATTTAAATTCATTTGAATTTGAATGTCGAATAGCAATTTCATAACTTCCTTATCGGTGTAAAGAAAGCCCGAAATTGTCTCAGTTTGCTTTATAATCATCAATGATCGCGCAATTATTTTAATACCAATGAATTCCTATCTTCAAGACAAGTTCAAAGATATATAACATCGCCGTGTAGGTCAAATTTGGAATAGTGACATTGCGCCGTGACCTTGACCTTAGGTCAATGTCATCAAATGTCAGAAAGAAGTCATACTGCACTTAACTGACACGTCCTTGCATGTAAAAATAGCATAGCGATAAAAAATAACCCAAGTCCGCAAAGGGAAAATGGGGGTACCCTTTAGGTCATATGTAGGCCACTGGGGCCCGGAAGGCCCCAGTGAAATTATCCCCCCCCCCCTCTATATTGGGAGGCTGGATCCGCCAGTGTCCACAATCCATTTTTTTTTAATCGGTCAGACGATGATTTTCGCTGAGTCCACGTGATCAGGAGTGGTGTCTCGAGTTGAGACGACGTACGGACACGCGTGGAGCTCGTGTCCAGAGACGTACGAACACGCGTGGAGCTCGTGTCCAGAGACGTACGGACACGCGTGGAGCTCGTGTCCAGAGACGTACGGACACGCGTGGAGCTCGTGTCCAGAGACGTACGGACACGCGTGGAGCTCGTGTCCAGAGACGTACGGACACGCGTGGAGCTCGTGTCCAGAGACGTACGGACACGCGTGGAGCTCGTGTCCAGAGACGTACGGACACGCGTGAAGCTCGTGTCCAGAGAATAAAGGCGGAACGTGACTGGTGGCGGGCGTACCTCATCAGCGGAGATCTCCGGCGACTGGCCGCTCAGTCGGTGCGACGCTCACAGCGTGGGCCCATTGGCCGATCCAAAACGGTGGTTTGTGGGGGCCACGGGTGTTTTTTAGGGGGAAATTCCAAAAAGTCTCACACAATTCTGAAAACTCATCGGATTTCGCTTTCTTATGCATTGATAACTGATTTAAAACAAACTTTCCTCAGTAAAAAGTTGCTTAGATTTTCTGCTATATCAGGAAATGTGTCAATTTTGCTCCGATTTTAGGCTTTTTTGGGGGGGGGGCATGGCCGCTATGCCCCTCCCCCTAACTAACTAGTCAACAGTGACTATTTCACTTACAACTACAATTCACATTGCTTACCCCCTTTTTACTCTACCTGGACTTGCCTATTATCTCATAATCGATCGTAGAGTACCCTGTGGTGCGTGTTTCATCCGAAAACTGCAGCATGTTATGTCATTGTAGGCCCATGCATCCTAGTTTCCTTGCAATAATATGACCCCCTTTCTTCCATTCCTGAGCGCGCCTCTGCATAAAATGATTGTATTCCCTCTCCTGGCCTCATATGTGCATATATCATTATAAGTAAACCGTCTATTGCGCCGTAATCGCTGGCATATCGTCATCACCATGCCAGTCACCCCCTTTTCATGTGCCTGAACACGCCCCTGCAACTCTATGTGTAATAAATTATGAAAATAATGGAAGGAGAAGCTATCTTTTACATCTCGATAGCTATAAATGTTCCTTACATCGCTCTATTGTCTTCCCGCCGAACATTGAATACGTCCTGGAACCCCCTCCCCCTTTTCAAGCCCCTGAAACCGCCTCTGCCATGCAATTTTTATGATATTTCATTAACATCAACTAATTTGCACTTGTTGCAATCACCGTACATCGATGTAACTCCTTCATACTTGAGGCAGTTAGGAAGAAACCGTGAAGATCGCATTTCCGTATTATCGCCAAATGTCGCCGCCGAACCCTCCCAAAACCGTGCCCTGGAACCGCCTCTGATCAGGTTAAGAGCTAAAGATTTTGACTCCAAATGCGGAATTCAATTCTAGAAAAAGTCCCAAAATTTAATGGGCCTGCTCCCAGCCGTTCTGGAGATATCTGCGAAAAACATGAGGGGTGGGCGGAATCCGCCCCCCCCCCCCTGTTACAAATAGGGTTAAAGGGAGATAATCACCTTTTTCCACAAAAATGGAGTTAGCACCTGAAATCGATAGACGAGTCCAAAACATATTGTAAATTCATTACATTTTGCATATAACAATTCCTACCGATAGATATTTCAAGTCATAGTTGATAAGCGTTCCACGCTTATAATCAGCAAGTAATCGGTAACGAATTCAGTAAATTAGCCTCCCTACGCATTGTTATTTATCACGAAGGTATGCAATATGTTTCCTGCACTCTATCTTTTGAAAATATGTGCCAAACTCTTATGAATAATCAACAATAATTTGCAAAAAAGTGCATTGAAATCGTCAGTTTAACAGTGGCTTTACTTAATAAGTAAGGCCTTACTTAGTAACACCTTACTTATTTAGTATCGGCGATTTGTTTATAAGTGCCCATTCAACAACGTTGAACAGATTGATGCAAAAGCGCCAGATGTTGCGCTTTCC
The DNA here is from genome assembly GCA_036785665.1 of Chirona hameri. Lineage (NCBI taxonomy): Eukaryota > Metazoa > Arthropoda > Thecostraca > Balanomorpha > Balanidae > Chirona > Chirona hameri. The sequence goes on from JAXIVJ010006989.1 coordinate 6,688, forward strand.
AATAGTGGAGGGAAAATACCGATCATTAATTTCCCCAAACTTCCGACTTTGAATGAGGGAATAATTGTATTTAATTCTTAAATTTAGATCACATCATTTTAATACCATAACGGTAGCCAAATAAATTGTTGCTAACAAAATCAAAAGGTGATTATCCCCCTTATCACACAAATAGGACGCTGGTCGGTGCAGCACCAATCCATTCCTCTGGATGCCTCGCCTGCTAGATGAAGCTAACTGTGAGGCTGGGATTCTCCCAGTTTTGCATAGCAAGGGCATGCCATTCATTGATGGATTTACCAAATGGCTCCTTAATATAAACTATGGTACTATTATGCCTCCGCGCTCTCAACAACCATGCTATGTCACTCTGTAGACCACCGGCATGACCCGTGACCGCTGAAATGGGGCATACGTAACCTCACGATGTAGTGGACCCCCGATTGGTTTCCAATGATGGTGCGTGTTATTACGGACCGGCCGCCCAGAGGAGCCCTTGCCATTCCTCCGCCACCGGACACTGGCAGTTTCCGGCCACTGACCCGGAAGTGTGCGAGCTGCCCCCCCCCCCCCCCTGCCGCCCCGCCCCACTCCAGGAGCCAGACTGCGTTCGGCCACCATCACCGGCAGGCAAGGGCGTCACGGGGTCATGGAAATCGGCCACCTGCAGTGCTAGCACGCTTACAATAGGAAAAGTTGTCAACCGCTGACCTGGGATTCGTAGTTGCTGGCGCCCGACTCAGGACGATTGATAGTCGATACACGATGGCAACGGAACATGTCGTACGATTGAAGTAACGCATAGTGATTGGTGGTTTGCAACTTTCTAGCGTTATATCTAAACAACGTTCATGCATACACCTTTTGCCACTCGTATTTAGTCAACCAGTGTAACTGCTTGAACGGCAGTTTCATCAATCATCATTGAGCAAAACCGATCGACATCTGGAGCTGTAATTTCACGACTAAACATACTGTTGAGTCTTGACCCCGTCGACATTGTTCATCGTTTTGCCACTATATAGTTTACATGTGCTGCATGCAATGTTTGGGCGATCCACATAATTGTGTAACTGCCAACGAAACTATGCAGCATTGACTTCATCATTAATTGAAATGGAATGTGCATCCGCAAATGTTTGTCTTTCAAAAATAAACGTGGCGTCGTAAAATGACGTTTAGCTTTAGAATGGTAAGCAGTCAGTTGAGTAATCCACCATACCCTCCTTCCTTCCTTCCTCGTCCCGTCCGTGGATCGTTCGCGTATCGAGAACATTAGTAGGTAATACATTTTCCTCCTATATAATTCACTTTCCTTCAAGACATTCTGATTGACAGATCGGTTGGTGACGCTAGTCGCCGCCCAGACCACCTTATAACGACGCTACTTCCGACGTGATTGACAGATCGGTTGGTGACGCTAGTCGCCGCTGAGACCACCTTATAACGACGCTACTTCCGACGTGATTGACAGATCGGTTGGTGACGCTAGTCACCGCCCAGACCACCTTATAACGACGCTACTTCCGACGTGATTGACAGATCGGTTGGTGACGCTAGTCGCCGCCCAGACCACCTTATAACGACGCTACTTCCGACGTGATTGACAGATCGGTTGGTGACGCTAGTCGCCGCCCAGACCACCTCATAACGACGCTACTTCCGACGTGATTGACAGATCGGTTGGTGACGCTAGTCGCTGCCGAGACCACCTCATAACGACGCTACTTCCGACGTGATTGACAGATAGGTTGGTGACGCTAGTCGCCGCTGAGACCACCTCATAACGACGCTACTTCCGACGTGATTGACAGATCGGTTGGTGACGCTAGTCGCCGTTAGCAGTGTCACAGAGCGTTCATTTGCTCTCTTCGTCTCGCATTGCAATAGGTATAATGAAGTAAGGATGTTCTGAGTTAATCATTACGTGTAGGACCGCTAGGGCGAAGTAGCGCCTTTTCCATAGCTTTGATCCGCGTCAATTAATAATGAGCAGCCCAGGCTGGCGTCACTGGCAATATTCAGAGAATGCGGACTGTACCGAACAGGACAGACTTCACGGAACGCAACCACGAGACAGACTTCACGGAATGCCACGATGTTAATCGATGCAGTTGGCGGCATGGATACTGCAGCATATCAGCGTAAAGCAATAATTAAACGAAAATGTATCCGACTTGCGCCGTGTATGTATAATTTGTCTCATTAACCATGCAAACATAGACTGCGCAGGTTAATTACAGACTAAGCAGGTTAATTACACAACAGAACGTCGCAGGTTAATTACAGACTGAGCAGGTTAATTACAGACTGCGCAGGTTAATCACAGACTGCGCAGGTTAATTACACAACAGAACGTCTCAGGTTAATTACAGACTGAGCAGGTTAATTATAGACTGAGCAGGTTAATTACAGACTGAGCAGGTTAATTACACAACAGAACGTCGCAGGTTAATTACAGACTGAGCAGGTTAATTACACAACAGAACGTCGCAGGTTAATTACAGACTGAGCAGGTTAATTACACAACAGAACGTCGCAGGTGAATTACACAACAGAACGTCGCAGGTTAATTACAGACTGAGCAGGTTAATTACAGACTGAGCAGGTTAATTACAGACTGAGCAGGTTAATTACAGACTGAGCAGGTTAATTACAGACTGAGCAGGTTAATTACACAACAGAACGTCGCAGGTTAATTACAGACTGAGCAGGTTAATTACAGACTGAGCAGTTTAATTACAGACTGAGCAGGTTAATTACACAACAGAACGTCGCAGGTTATTTACAGACTGAGCAGGTTAATTACACAACAGAACGTCGCAGGTTAATTACAGACTGAGCAGGTTAATTACACAACAGAACGTCGCAGGGTAATTGCAGACTGAGCAGGTTAATTACAGACTGAGCAGGTTAATTACAGACTGAGCAGGTAAATTACAGACTGAGCAGGTTAATTACAGACTGCGCAGGTGAATTACACAACAGAACGTCGCAGGTTAATAACACACTGAGCAGGTTAATTACAGACTGAGCAGGTTAATTACAGACTGAGCAGGTTAATTGCAGACTGAGCAGGTTAATTACAGACTGAGCAGGTCAATTACACAACAGAACGTCGCAGGTTAATTACAGACTGAGCAGGTTAATTACATACTGAGCAGGTTAATTACACAACAGAACGTCGCAGGTTAATTACAGACTGAGCAGGTTAATTACAGACTGAGCAGGTTAATTACAAACTGAGCAAGTTAATTACACAACAGAACGTCGCAGGTTAATTACAGACTGAGCAGGTTAATTACAGACTGCGCAGGTTAGTTACACAACATAACGTCGCAGGTTAATTACAGACTGAGCATGTTAATTACACAACAGAACGTCGCAGGTTAATTACACAACAGAACGTCGCAGGTTAATTACAGACTGAGCAGGTTAATTACAGACTGAGCAGGTTAATTACACAACAGAACGTCGCAGGCTAATTACACAACAGAACGTCGCAAGTTAATTACAGACTGAGCAGGTTAATTACAGACTGAGCAGGTTAATTACAGACTGAGCAGGTTAATTACACAACCGAACGTCGCAGGTTAATTACAGACTGAGCAGGTTAATTACAGACTGCGCAGGTTAATTATAGACTGCGCAGGTTAATTACAGACTGAGCAGGTTAATTTTAGACTGAGCAGGTTAATTACACAACAGAACGTCGCAGGTTAATTACAGACTGAGCAGGTTAATTACAGACTGAGCAGGTGAATTACACAACAGAACGTCGCAGGTTAATTACAGACTGAGCAGGTTAATTACACAACAGAACGTCGCAGGTGAATTACACAACAGAACGTCGCAGGTTAATTACAGACTAAGCAGGTTAATTACAGACTGAGCAGGTTAATTACAGACTGAGCAGGTTAATTACACAACAGAACGTCGCAGGTTAATTACAGACTGAGCAGGTTAATAACAGACTGAGCAGGTTAATTACAGACTGAGCAGGTTAATTACACAACAGAAAGTCGCAGGTGAATTACAAACTGAGCAGGTTAATTACAGACTGAGCAGGTTAATTACAGACTGAGCAGGTTAATTACACAACAGAACGTCGCAGGTTAATTACAGACTGAGCAGGTTAATTACAGACTGCGCAGGTTAATTACACAACAGAACGTCGCAGGTTATTTACAGACAGCAGGTTAATTACAGACTGAGCAGGTTAATTACAGACTGAGCAGGTTAATTACAGACTGAGCAGGTTAATTACAGACTGAGCAGGTAAATTACAGACTGAGCAGGTTAATTACAGACTGCGCAGGTTAATTACACAACAGAACGTCGCAGGTTAATTACACACTGAGCAGGTTAATTACAGACTGAGCAGGTTAATTACAGACTGAGCAGGTTAATTGCAGACTGAGCAGGCTAATTACAGACTGAGCAGGTTAATTACACAACAGAACGTCTTAGGTTAATTACAGACTGAGCAGGTTAATTACATACTGAGCAGGTTAATTACACAACAGAACGTCACAGGTTAATTACAGACTGAGCAGGTTAATTACAGACTGAGCAGGTTAATTACATACTGAGCAGGTTAATTACACAACAGAACGTCACAGGTTAATTACAGACTGAGCAGGTTAATTACAGACTGAGCAGGTTAATTACAAACTGAGCAGGTTAATTACACAACAGAACGTCGCAGGTTAATTACAGACTGAGCAGGTTAATTACAGACAGCGCAGGTTAGTTACACAACATAACGTCGCAGGTTAATTACAGACTGGGCAGGTTAATTACAGACTGAGCAGGTTAATTACACAACAGAACGTCGCAGGTTAAATACAGACTGAGCAGGTTAATTACAGACTGCGCAGGTTAATTACACAACAGAACGTCGCAGGTTAATTACATACTGAGCAGGTTAATTACAGACTGAGCAGGTTAATTACAGACTGAGCAGGTTAATTACAGACTGAGCAGGTTAATTACAGACTGCGCAGGTTAATTACACAACAGAACGTCGCAGGTTAATTACAGACTGAGCAGGTTAATTACAGACTGAGCAGGTTAATTACAGACTGAGCAGGTAAATTGCAGATTGAGCAGGTTAATTACACACTGAGCAGGTTAATTACAGACTGCGCAGGTTAATTACACAACAGAACGTCGCAGGTTCATTGCATACTGAGCAGGTTAATTACAGACTGAGCAGGTTAATTACAGACTGAGCAGGTTAATTACAGACTGAGCAGGTTAATTGCAGACTGAGCAGGCTAATTACAGACTGAGCAGGTTAATTACACAACAGAACGTCTTAGGTTAATTACAGACTGAGCAGGTTAATTACATACTGAGCAGGTTAATTACACAACAGAACGTCACAGGTTAATTACAGACTGAGCAGGTTAATTACAGACTGAGCAGGTTAATTACAAACTGAGCAGGTTAATTACACAACAGAACGTCGCAGGTTAATTACAGACTGAGCAGGTTAATTACAGACAGCGCAGGTTAGTTACACAACATAACGTCGCAGGTTAATTACAGACTGGGCAGGTTAATTACAGACTGAGCAGGTTAATTACACAACAGAACGTCGCAGGTTAATTACAGACTGAGCAGGTTAATTACACAACAGAACGTCGCAGGTTAATTATGCAACAAAACGTCGCAGGTTAATTACAGACTGAGCAGGTTAATTACACAACAGAACGTCGCAGGTTAATTACAGACTGAGCAGGTTAATTACAGACTGAGCAGGTTAATTACAGACTGAGCAGGTTAATTACACAACAGAACGTCGCAGGTTAATTACAACAGACTGAGCAGGTTAATTACACAACAGAACGTCGCAGGTTAATTACAGACTGAGCGGGTTAATTACAGACTGCGCAGGTTAATTACACAACAGAACGTCGCAGGTTAATTACAGACTGAGCAGGTTAATTACAGACTGCGCAGGTTAATTACACAACAGAACGTCGCAGGTTAATTACATACTGAGCAGGTTAATTACAGACTGAGCAGGTTAATTACAGACTGAGCAGGTTAATTACAGACTGAGCAGGTTAATTACAGACTGCGCAGGTTAATTACACAACAGAACGTCGCAGGTTAATTACAGACTGTGCAGGTTTATTACAGACTGAGCAGGTTAATTACAGACTGAGCAGGTAAATTGCAGACTGAGCAGGTTAATTACACACTGAGCAGGTTAATTGCAGACTGCGCAGGTTAATTACACAACAGAACGTCGCAGGTTCATTGCATACTGAGCAGGTTAATTACAGACTGAGCAGGTTAATTACAGACTGAGCAGGTTAATTACAGACTGAGCAGGTTAATTACAGACTGTGCAGGTTAATTACAGACTGAGCAGGTTAATTACACAACAGAACGTCGCAGGTTAATTACAGACTGAGCAAGTTAATTACAGACTGAGCAGGTTAATTACACAACAGAACGTCGCAGGTTAATTACACAACAGAACGTCGCAGGTTAATTACAGACTGAGCAGGTTAATTACAGACTGAGCAGGTTAATTACACAACAGAACGTCGCAGGTTAATTACACAACAGAACGTCGCAGGTTAATTACAGACTGAGCAGGTTAATTACACAACAGAACGTCGCAGGTTAATTACAGACTGATCAGGTTAATTACAGACTGAGCAGGTTAATTACAGACTGCGCAGGTTAATTACACAACAGAACGTCGCAGGTTAATTACAGACTGAGCAGGTTAATTACAGACTGAGCAGGTTAATTACAGACTGAGCAGGTTAATTACAGACTGAGCAGGTTAATTACACAACAGAACGTCGCAGGTTAATTACACAACAGAACGTCGCAGGTTAATTACAGACTGAGCAGGTTAATTACAGACTGAGCAGGTTATTTATAGACTGAGCAGGTTAATTACACAACAGAACGTCGCAGGTTAATTACAGACTGAGTAGGTTAATTACAGACTGCGCAGGTTAATTACACAACAGAACGTCGCAGGTTAATTACAGACTGAGCAGGTTAATTACAGACTGAGCAGGTTGATTACAGACTGATCAGGTTAATTACACAACAGAACGTCGCAGGTTAATTACAGACTGAGCAGGTTAATTACACAACAGAACGTCGCAGGTTAATTACAGACTGAGCAGGTTAATTACAGACTGAGCAGGTTAATTACAGACTGAGCAGGTTAATTACAGACTGAGCAGGTTAATTACAGACTGAGCAGGTTAATTACACAACAGAACGTCGCAGGTTAATTACAGACTGAGCAGGTTAATTACAGACTGAGCAGTTTAATTACAGACTGAGCAGGTTAATTACACAACAGAACGTCGCAGGTTATTTACAGACTGAGCAGGTTAATTACACAACAGAACGTCGCAGGTTAATTACAGACTGAGCAGGTTAATTACACAACAGAACGTCGCAGGGTAATTGCAGACTGAGCAGGTTAATTACAGACTGAGCAGGTTAATTACAGACTGAGCAGGTAAATTACAGACTGAGCAGGTTAATTACAGACTGCGCAGGTGAATTACACAACAGAACGTCGCAGGTTAATTACACACTGAGCAGGTTAATTACAGACTGAGCAGGTTAATTACAGACTGAGCAGGTTAATTGCAGACTGAGCAGGTTAATTACAGACTGAGCAGGTCAATTACACAACAGAACGTCGCAGGTTAATTACAGACTGAGCAGGTTAATTACATACTGAGCAGGTTAATTACACAACAGAACGTCGCAGGTTAATTACAGACTGAGCAGGTTAATTACAGACTGAGCAGGTTAATTACAAACTGAGCAGGTTAATTACACAACAGAACGTCTCAGGTTAATTACAGACTGAGCAGGTTAATTACAGACTGCGCAGGTTAGTTACACAACATAACGTCGCAGGTTAATTACAGACTGAGCAGGTTAATTACGCAACAGAACGTCGCAGGTTAATTACACAACAGAACGTCGCAGGTTAATTACAGACTGAGCAGGTTAATTACAGACTGAGCAGGTTAATTACACAACAGAACGTCGCAGGCTAATTACACAACAGAACGTCGCAAGTTAATTACAGACTGAGCAGGTTAATTACAGACTGAGCAGGTTAATTACAGACTGAGCAGGTTAATTACACAACCGAACGTCGCAGGTTAATTACAGACTGAGCAGGTAAATTACAGACTGCGCAGGTTAATTATAGACTGCGCAGGTTAATTACAGACTGAGCAGGTTAATTTTAGACTGAGCAGGTTAATTACACAACAGAACGTCGCAGGTTAATTACAGACTGAGCAGGTTAATTACAGACTGAGCAGGTGAATTACACAACAGAACGTCGCAGGTTAATTACAGACTGAGCAGGTTAATTACACAACAGAACGTCGCAGGTGAATTACACAACAGAACGTCGCAGGTTAATTACAGACTAAGCAGGTTAATTACAGACTGAGCAGGGTAATTACAGACTGAGCAGGTTAATTACACAACAGAACGTCGCAGGTTAATTACAGACTGAGCAGGTTAATTACAGACTGAGCAGGTTAATTACAGACTGAGCAGGTTAATTACACAACAGAACGTCGCAGGTGAATTACAAACTGAGCAGGTTAATTACAGACTGAGCAGGTTAATTACAGACTGAGCAGGTTAATTACACAACAGAACGTCGCAGGTTAATTACAGACTGAGCAGGTTAATTACAGACTGCGCAGGTTAATTACACAACAGAACGTCGCAGGTTATTTACAGACTGAGCAGGTTAATTACAGACTGAGCAGGTTAATTACAGACTGAGCAGGTTAATTACAGACTGAGCAGGTAAATTACAGACTGAGCAGGTTAATTACAGACTGCGCAGGTTAATTACACAACAGAACGTCGCAGGTTAATTACACACTGAGCAGGTTAATTACACACTGAGCAGGTTAATTACAGACTGAGCAGGTTAATTACAGACTGAGCAGGTTAATTGCAGACTGAGCAGGTTAATTACAGACTGAGCAGGTTAATTACACAACAGAACGTCTTAGGTTAATTACAGACTGAGCAGGTTAATTACATACTGAGCAGGTTAATTACATACTGAGCAGGTTAATTACACAACAGAACGTCGCAGGTTAATTACAGACTGAGCAGGTTAATTACAGACAGCGCAGGTTAGTTACACAACATAACGTCGCAGGTTAATTACAGACTGGGCAGGTTAATTACAGACTGAGCAGGTTAATTACACAACAGAACGTCGCAGGTTAATTACAGACTGAGCAGGTTAATTACACAACAGAACGTCGCAGGTTAATTATGCAACAAAACGTCGCAGGTTAATTACAGACTGAGCAGGTTAATTACACAACAGAACGTCGCAGGTTAATTACAGACTGAGCAGGTTAATTACAGACTGAGCAGGTTAATTACAGACTGAGCAGGTTAATTACACAACCGAACGTCGCAGGTTAATTACAACAGACTGAGCAGGTTAATTACACAACAGAACGTCGCAGGTTAATTACAGACTGAGCGGGTTAATTACAGACTGCGCAGGTTAATTACACAACAGAACGTCGCAGGTTAATTACAGACTGAGCAGGTTAATTACAGACTGCGCAGGTTAATTACACAACAGAACGTCGCAGGTTAATTACATACTGAGCAGGTTAATTACAGACTGAGCAGGTTAATTACAGACTGAGCAGGTTAATTACAGACTGAGCAGGTTAATTACAGACTGCGCAGGTTAATTACACAACAGAACGTCGCAGGTTAATTACAGACTGAGCAGGTTAATTACAGACTAAGCAGGTTAATTACAGACTGAGCAGGTAAATTGCAGATTGAGCAGGTTAATTACACACTGAGCAGGTTAATTACAGACTGCGCAGGTTAATTACACAACAGAACGTCGCAGGTTCATTGCATACTGAGCAGGTTAATTACAGACTGAGCAGGTTAATTACAGACTGAGCAGGTTAATTACAGACTGAGCAGGTTAATTACAGACTGTGCAGGTTAATTACAGACTGAGCAGGTTAATTACACAACAGAACGTCGCAGGTTAATTACAGACTGAGCAAGTTAATTACAGACTGAGCAGGTTAATTACACAACAGAACGTCGCAGGTTAATTACACAACAGAACGTCGCAGGTTAATTACAGACTGAGCAGGTTAATTACAGACTGAGCAGGTTAATTACACAACAGAACGTCGCAGGTTAATTACACAACAGAACGTCGCAGGTTAATTACAGACTGAGCAGGTTAATTACACAACAGAACGTCGCAGGTTAATTACAGACTGAGCAGGTTAATTACAGACTGAGCAGGTTAATTACAGACTGCGCAGGTTAATTACACAACAGAACGTCGCAGGTTAATTACAGACTGAGCAGGTTAATTACAGACTGAGCAGGTTAATTACAGACTGAGCAGGTTAATTACAGACTGAGCAGGTTAATTACACAACCGAACGTCGCAGGTTAATTACACAACAGAACGTCGCAGGTTAATTACAGACTGAGCAGGTTAATTACAGACTGAGCAGGTTATTTATAGACTGAGCAGGTTAATTACACAACAGAACGTCGCAGGTTAATTACAGACTGAGCAGGTTAATTACAGACTGCGCAGGTTAATTATACAACAGAACGTCGCAGGTTAATTACAGACTGAGCAGGTTAATTACAGACTGAGCAGGTTGATTACAGACTGATCAGGTTAATTACACAACAGAACGTCGCAGGTTAATTACAGACTGAGCAGGTTAATTACACAACAGAACGTCGCAGGTTAATTACACAACAGAACGTCGCAGGTTAATTACAGACTGAGCAGGTTAATTACACAACAGAACGTCGCAGGTTAATTACAGACTGAGCAGGTTAATTACACAACAGAACGTCGCAGGTTAATTACAGACTGAGCAGGTTAATTACAGACTGCGCAGGTTAATTACACAACAGAACGTCGCAGGTTAATTACATACTGAGCAGGTTAATTACAGACTGAGCAGGTTAATTACAGACTTCGCTTGTTAATTACACAACAGAACGTCCCAGGTTAATTACAGACTGGACAGGTTAATTACAGACTGAGCAAGTTAATTACAGACTGAGCAGGTTAATTGCAGAATGATCAGGTTAATTACAGACTGCGCAGGTTAATTGCACAACAGAACGTCGCAGGTTAATTACAGACTGAGCAGATTAATTACAGACTGAGCAGGTTAATTACACAACAGAACGTCGCAGGTTAATTACAGACTGAGCAGGTTAATTACAGACTGAGTAGGTTAATTACACAACAGAACGTCGCAGGTTAATTACACAACAGAACGTCGCAGGTTAATTACAGACTGTACAGGTTAATTACACAACAGAACGTCGCAGGTTAATTACAAACTGAGCAGGTTAATTACAGACTAAGCATGCTAATTACAGACTGAGCAGGTTAATTACACAACAGAACGTCTCAGGTTAATTACAGACTGAGCAGGTTAATTACTGACTGAGCAGGTTAATTACACAACAGAACGTCGCAGGTTAATTACAGACTGAGCAGGTTAATTACAAACTGAGCAGTTTAATTACACAACAGAACGTCGCAGGTTAATTACAGACTGAGCAGGTTAATTACAGACTGAGCAGGTTAATTACACAACAGAACGTCGCAGGTTAATTACAGACTGAGCAGGTTAATTACAGACTGCGCAGGTTAATTACACAACAGAACGTCGCAGGTTAATTACAGACTGAGCAGGTTAATTACACAACAGAACGTCGCAGGTTAATTACAGACTGAGCAGGTTAATTACAGACTGCGCAGGTTAATTAAAGACTGAGCAGGTTAATTACAGACTGCGCAGGTCAATTACAGACTGAGCAGGTTAATTACACAACAGAACGTCGCTCGCCTGATCTTGACACTAAAAACAGCCGATGCTATTGCTGTCGCTGCTGCTGATGGCTGGTGATGTACGGCCGGCGACTAACGACGTACGCCTAGAGGCCAGTGATCCGCATGGCACGTCCACTTACCATGTTGAAAAATATAAATGAAATCGGCCGACTGCTACGAGTATAACGCCTGGGGATTAAGCATCAGTTATCACACAACTTTATTTTCTTAGGTTGGTGTCTTTTTGGTTATCTCAACTGGACACTTCTGTCCTTTTAAGTGTCAGAGGTATCTCCAATTCATCCAACTCAGTAACCCTCAGCGTCAGCCTAACGATGCGATAAAACCTGACAAGTTTCAATCGATCTTAGTTTGTCACGCTTCACAGCCTCGTCGTGTCAACGGAAACTCCGTCCGTTTGCTGCACGTCCGGGTCCCCGCGAAATAAAGCTACCTCGACGAAATCAAATATCCTAACAAATTTCAGCGACGAACACTCAGTGGCTTCCCTTACAAGCAACACATTTCGACCAACGATAACGTAGCACACCGGATTCACTGCCAACACATCTCAACGGGACTCAGCTGAACACAATCTTATAGTGACTTGGCTAAGTTGATTAGTTTTGACGCAATTCTAGCGAATGCTTTAGAACTCCAGAAGGATGTGCGCAGTAACGTATTTGTCGACAAGCATTATATCTTATTTACAAAATTGTATCCGACACTTAACCCTCGCCCGGGTAGGGGGGGTGGATGCCAACCCCCCTCGGTCTTTCTGGAATAACTCGCGTAGTTTTTAACCGATTGCGATGAAACTTGCAGTACCTTGCTTTTGAAATATTTGACACAAAATCTGAAAATTGTAATTTCTAACCCACATGACCCGTGACCTATGACCTGTTTCTCAAGGTCATGTCAGGCGCAACTGGCGTCCCGCAGATCGATGCTTGTTACTTGTGCAGTTTCCGAGTGTGTGTTGTTCAGGAGCATATGCAAAGGTGTTTCCAGGTGACATTTATGGTTTCTTCTGAGATTGTGACCTCGATTGACCTTTTCAGAGGTCAACTGAGGTCATTGACCTTCGATGACCTCATAGGACTTCTTTTGGCTTCTGGCGGTTTCTAGCACAATTTGTGACGCTGATTTCAAATTTGGGATCCATTTTATATAATTATATGTTCCACTGGGGTCATACACATCCACAGGTCAACCGAGGTCACTGACCTCAGATGACCTGACATGACCTTTTTGGAATTTGGCAGTTTTATAACATTTTGTGACGCTGATTACGAATTTGGCACCTATTAAGCATTATGATATGCTCATTCACGATTCTAGCTCGATAAAATTCAATTTATACGCATTTTCAATTTTGATGACTTTTGGGCCATTAACATGACCTCAGAGGTCACCTAATAATCCAAGACCTTAAAATCGGGTATCAGCGGCTTCCTCTCGTCACAAGCAACACGCTCGTCGTCTTTGAATCGAAGCACTAGCTCAATTAGGGGCGAAACGGTAAGGGGGGTCGTACCCCCCCCCCCCCCCCCCCCCTACCCGAACACGTAGTGATTTTGCCCTACCCGGGGAGGGTTAAAGGGAATAGTTCACCTTTAACATGGAGTTTTGAACTGAGATAGCAGATTTGTAGAGCATATCTAAAAATGGATTGTGTGAAAAAATTAGCTCAGAAAAAATTAAGTAATTTCGACACAGGACTAGTGGCCCCTTTTAGAAGAAGTTTAATTTTCCCGAAACTTGTTTCGGGTCCTCACAACGGTTTTTTACGTTACAAGCAGCCTGCGTATATATGCCTAAAGTCCGTCGTTATTGTGTGCAATAGTTTCCATATCCAAGCTACCATATGCCATAGCTACCGTCATAATTGTCATGAAGTTTTTTATGTCCATGAAGGAGAAAAGAGAAACATGTCCATTTTTCGACGGATATCCATCTATCGTCCACACAAATGTCATATTCTTTTTTTAAGCTCAAAATACCCCATATAGCCAAATTTCAAGACTTTTTTCAAAATGACCTATTCCCTTTAAAGGTCAGCACCGTTGTTGCCTTCTGCGTGCAGCAAACGGACGGAGTTTCCGTTGACACGATGAGGCTGTGAAGTGGGACAAACTAAGATCGATTGAAACTTGACAGGGTTTATCGCATCGTTGGGTTGACGCTGAGGGTTACTGAGTCTTGTCAATTCCGTTACAATTACCAGTAAGGCGCCGTAGATGGCGATGAACGAGCGAGCGCGAACGAAATGTATGTATGTATGTATGTATTGACATTTAAAACACTCTCCAACATAAAATGGCTATTCCGAGTGTCGAGTCGATAACGTTAGAAGGTGAGACATGTTAAAAAGGCACTCGTAAGCAGCATTCATACTGCAAAATATAAAAAAGCACACATCCATACACACAACACGCACACACACACGTACGCACGTACATATTCATCCAGTCCCAGCTAAATGATTACACAGTGCATGCCTAAAAGACGCGAGAGTCCAGTTCCGGAGTTCCAGAGGTAAAGAGTTGTACAGTTGTGCGATACTGTATAGGAGGCGCCGCCTACCCGCCTCCGTCCTCACACGCGGGAGAGCTAATCAGTGTCCTGACGAGTAGAACGGGAGCGAAGAGAAGAGTTGGCCTGAATATGAGAGGCAAGAGCTTGCAGTTCGCCAGTAACTCGTATTTTGTGAGGCAAACTAACAGAGTGCTGTTGGTAGAGCTGACGGGCAGTAGGCCAGCCCAGTTCCTCACGCACGTCCGATATATGATCAAATTTGCGACGGCCGGAGACAACGCGCATCGCAAAGTTCAGGATTTTTTGGAGACGTTGTGTGTTTTTCTCCGACCCGTTGCCATAGACGGCAAGGCAGTATCGAACGTGTGAGATGACCAAGGCTTCGGACCAAGGTGGGCAGAAGATCAGGTGGGATCTGATGACGCACGTGGGACAGGCCGATGAGGATACCGTTGCATTTTTTGACGAGGGCAGAAACGTGAGAGTCCCAGGTGAGGTACTTGTCGAACACTACGCCAAGGTTCCTCACGGTGGGGTCCTCACGCACTGCGTCCTCGCGGTACCGAACAGTAATGGGAGCCATGCTACGACAATTTTGACGGGAACCACAGACTATAAGTTCCGTTTTACTTGTGTTTACTTTCAGACCGTGGGAGTAGAACCAGACGTCCAAGGAGGCTAATGTCTGTTCCATTGTAGCAATGAGCTACGGGAGGGACTCTTTTTTGTCAGATATCCAAATTTGGGTATCATCAGCGTACTGCACCACGTGCGTATGGTGAATTTCAACTCGATCGGGCAAGTAGTTTCTGAGATACAAAAAAGGAGAGCACGTGCGCACGTGCAGAGGCACCCCACTCCTGACTTGTGGGAAAGGGGCAGCTAAGAGGTCCCTAACCACACACCAAATTTGAACACAATCCGCTCAGCCGTTCCTGAGATATAGAATAGGGGTGAGCACGTGCGCACGTGCAGAGGCACCCCACCCTTGACTTGTGGATAGGTGGCGGCTGAGAGGTCCCTAACCACACACCAAATTTGAACACAATCCGCTCAGCCGTTCCTGTGATATATATATATAATAGGGGTGAGTACGTGCGCACGTACAGAGGCACCCTACCCTAACTTGTGGAAAGGCAACGGCTGAGAGGTCCCTAACCACACACCAAATTAGAACGCAATCGGTCCAGCCATTCCTGAGATATAGAATAGGGGTGTGCACGTGCGCACGTGCAGAGGCACCCCACCCCTGACGTGTGGAAAATTGGCGGCTGAAGAGTCCCTAACCACACACCAAATTTGAACATAATCTGCCCAGCCGTTGCGAAGTTTTTGCGAGAAAACACTTTTTTTCAACACCCCTCACGCAGCACGCGCCACGCGCAGTGGTAGTCACCCACATGAGTCGCCACTGGTCTCAAACAGGGTAGGTTGGATGGGGCTGCTCAGCAAAACTTGTCCCATATACCACGGAAGGACGAGCGAGCGCTTCGTGCTCGCTCGTAATAACTGTTATCTGACCCTACTGCTGCACCATAACCGTTGCCACATATGCGTTTACAGACACCATTCCATACAACGCGGTTCACTAATCTGCTCACCATCAATGTTAGACAACTCTCTGATTTGTCTACAGCTACACCATCCTCATCTGTAGATAAACAGCTGTCTGACCCGCCCCACACTCTTCTGACCCATCCCACGTCACCACCCTCTCCACAGATGCAGCAGCTGTCTGACCCGCGGGAGCGCCAGTTTCTGGAGGCGGCCGAGCGGGGTGACATGCCGACCATGGTGCGCCTCCTCTCCGACCAGGAGCCGGTCAACGTCAACTGCACCGACATGCTTGGACGCTCCGCTCTCCTCATCGCCGTCGACAATGAGAACGTCGAGATCGTCGAGATGCTGCTCAAGTACGAGGTGGTCATCACAGGTGAGTTAGCACGTCGCGCTCGGCCGACGGCAGACGGCACGACGGTGATTGACTCGCTTTGCAGTGGCAGTGGCTGGGACCGCGGCAAACAGTAACAGTGATTCAGAGCTTATTGTGTATGCTATTGAGAAGTGAGGCTTCTTGGAACCTTCCTGAGCGTTGCAGTCACGGTCAGGCACGTAGCCAGGATTTCGTCCTGGGGGGGGGGGGGGCCTCGAAAGGGCCCCCTTCCCGAGCGTTGAAAGGGCCCCCTTCCCGAGCGTTGAAAGGGCCCCTTTCCCAAGCGTTGAAAGGGTTAAACAAAACGAATGAAAAGACACGTTACAAAGATGGAGAATACAATATGACAGGTATGGCATGGGCCATACCAACTTTTAGGAGCTGGAGTTAGCAAACTGCCGTATCCACTTTGCAACCAGCGACACCAATTTGGAATCAGCTATACCAACTTGGAATATCTTTTTCGGCTCAAGACCTGAAATTCTTCAATCAATTGCGCCGCGGAGCGGCGCATTTTTTTTTTAAGCTTAATGCCCTAGATATGCATTCTCATCAGTGCGTCGCATTGCGTATGGTGCGGACCTCTAAACATGTTATTGCGCATTTAAATGTGCGGTAAAAAAGTGTTAAAGCGAACTATTTTGCCCAATCATATAGGAAAGTAGCAACATACATGCGCCGAGAAACGGCATGATTTTTTAACCCGCATATCATAGAATTTGTAGTTAAATTGCTCCGCGAAACGGCGCGAAAATTTCCAGTTTCATTCCCTGGACAACTGCATTCTTACTGTTGAAAGGCCCAGGGTCCCTTCAGATCGTCTAGGGGCCCCCTCCGATCTTTTCAACACCCTTCCGACCTGTTCAGGGACTCATCTGGGATCCGCGAAAAAAAATATTATGTGGAGTGGGTGATATATATTAAATACAAAGAGGACTTACTCCTGTACTTGTGGAGTAAGTTCTCTTTGTCTTTCATCTTCATCTGAGATCTCTACGTGCATTGGGCTCTTCCAGTCTGACCAGGGACCCCTCTGACCTTCCAAGAAGCCCATCTTGTGTGTCAAGGGGCCCATTCGACCTGTTCAGAGGTTCTTCGACCTGGCCAGGGACGAAGGACTTCTCGCACTGGCTGCTTTGTTGCCCTGAAGACATGCTCAGGGGCCCCTCCAACCTGCCTAGGGGCCCCTCCAGTTTGGCTAGGAAGTCATCCGGCATGTTCATGGGCCCTTCCGACCGGCCTAGGGACCCTTTCGGTATAGCCAGAGGCCCCTCTGACTTGCCCAGGAGCTCCTCCGATCTGCCCAGCGACTCTTCTGGTCGGACTGCGCTGGCTGCTTTGTCGCCCTGCCGACATGCTCAAGGGGCCCTCCGACCTGCCCTGGGGCCCCTCGGTGCTGGCTAGGGGCCCCTCCAATCTGCACAGGGACCCTTTTAACTTTGCAGGGGCCATCTGGTCCGTCCAGTGGCCCTCCAGCCTTCTAAGGGCCCATCCGACCTGGTAAAGGACTGCGCTGGCTGCTTTGTCGCCTTGTCGACATGCTCGGAGAGCCCTCCGACCTGCTATGGGCCCCTACGTGCTGACTGGGGGCCATTCGTCATGTTACAGGGCCCTTCTGACCCACCCAGGGGAGCTCTGACCTGCACAGGGGCCCTTTGAACTTCCCAGGGGCCCTCTGGTCTGTCCAGGGGCATCCAGCCTGATCAGGGGCCCTTACGACGTGGCAAGGGACTGTGCTGGCTGCTTTATCGCCTTGTCGACATGCTCAGAGGCTTCTCTGACCAGCTCAGAGGCCCTCCAGTCTGGCTAGTCGCCCATTCGACGTGTTCAAAGGGCCCTCTGACCCGCTCAGGGGCCCTTTCGAATTAAACAGGGGCCCCTCTGACATGCACAGGGATCTTTTGAACGTCCAAGGGCCCCTCTGGTCTTTCAGAGAGGGCCCTGGTGATCTAGAGAAGTGCTCTAAACTCTCTAAATGCCAAGCTTCGCGTGGTGTTCCAACTCTTAAATAGCCCATGATACCACGCTTCGCGCGGTCTCGTCGGCCCTTTTCGGCGCGCGGCCTCCAGGAGGGGGGGGGGGGGGCGCCCCTGCCGCCCTCCCCCTTGGCTAGGTGCCTGGTCACGGTGTATTCCTTTTTATACAACCCTTCTTCTGATTACTATTGCTGTTGACAAAGTAATTCCTGCAAAATTATATTTTTAGTTCTTATGTTTTTGTGTTTTAATTTAGTCCGAATCTCTTGAGTAGATGGATTTCCGAGGCCAGGTCCAACGCTAAGCAGAGCTTGTTGCGCAGGCCCTGACCCCACTATCCGGTGGTAGTCTTTAGGATTTAGAAGCGGAAGTTTTACGTGCCCGTCATGCCTGGACACGGTCTGTCCCGCCTTATAGCGTCACCTGACCTTGAACACGACTGCTGCCATCGGCCGCAGGCTATCGACTTGGGGGCAAACAGCGAGCATCGAAGCGACTCGATCCGACCTGCCACACCCGGTGTGGTCTGAGGCGCAGCGCGCGCTCTCCCGACTAAACTACAGGGGCAGACTATATGTGTTATACGTGACGTAATTTCGAATATGTTTTCACGTTAGTTAAATTATATCGTGTTTCTTATTCCCTGCATGCTGCCAGGACACCTTCATTCATGCGCTCCGTGTTTTCACTGTTTTTACCGTGCTTCGTGTGAGCGTAGTGCAGTGTAACTGCACCGAGACCGAGGTTTGGACAGTGGGTACCGAGTTTCTGACTTACTGGGCTGCGATTACCACCAGTGTGCCTGATATTGATCATTGTTTGTGTCGCTCTGTTGTCGCTCGATGTCGCTGAGCGCTCAAGGGAGGAGTCCCGCTGCGTGCGGCCGCATTCTACCGGTTTCGGAAGAGGCTACGGCTCCGCTCCACCAATCGGAGCGAGCTGTCGTGCTCCACCAGGTTCCACTGACCCGGCCTAATCTTGTGCCGGGTCAGTATGACGGACCGCCCCAGTTACGGCCCGCTTGGCTGGTCAGGGGCGTCGCCAGGCCCTGGTCGGAGGGGGCGGCGGTACCGCAGCCGGAGCGGACCCGCGGCTGCTGTCCGGCCGCGCGGGATGGACGACACGGCCCGTCGCCGCCGGGACGGAGGAGCCGACACTACCGCGGCACGCGCGCCGGGCGTCGGGTGCAGCGGAGACGACACCGGTCCTGCCGCGACGACATCACCTTCAGACCGTCCGACGGGGACGGGACGCCGGCGTGCCTGGAGCGTATCCCTGCTGCCTCGAGCTCTGATGGTGTCGGGACCGACGGGACGGTGACTCGATGTCTCCTGACACCGCCGCCTCGGACTGCAAGTGAGACACACCGGCTCCAGTGACTCCAGTGATACGGACCAGTGACGGACATTATTCCATCGGACACATCAGCGCGCGTTCTCTGGCGCCCAGACTGAATGAGGTGTGCTACCTTCTGCAGAGTGAGAAACTCGAGGTACTCTGTATCTCTGAGACCTGGCTCTCGGAAGATGTCCTCGACGCCGTCCTTCTCGTGCCGGGCTACAGGCTGTACAGATGCGACCGACCGGGAGGCCGTCGGGGCGGAGGAGTCGCTGTCCTGGTTTCTGAGGATCTCCGAGTGACACGACTGCACGACTCCAGTGACGGCGACCCCGGCGTGGAGGCTCTCTGGCTGTCGGTTGGCGGAGCCGGCCGGTCGACCGTGATCGTCGGCGCCATCTACCGGCCGCCCGGTGCACTCACAGTTCGACTGCGTGACGCTGTTCGTGGTCATCTTGAGGTGGCGCTGGCTACCGGAAAATCTGCTTTTGTCCTCGGTGACTTTAATGTAAACCTTTTAAATCCTGACACCGCTGACTCACGGAATTTTACTTCGCTTCTGAGTGACCTAAATCTTGTCCAGCTCATAACGGAGCCGACTCACCCGCATCCCACTCCAGGTTTACTGGATTTGGCATTGACAAATGTTCCTACTGTGATTACAGAAGTCTCTGTTTTACCGGATCTCTTAGCTGATCATTATCCCATCATCATTCAACCTGCATCTCCTCGACCACGCCAACCACCATCTACCGTTCCCTCGCGACCATGGCATCGTGTTGACTGGAACGCGTTTTCACTTGACATCTGAAATGCGCATTGGGATTGTTTTTATTCGGCAACTGATATCAACACCAAACTGTCGTATTTCATGAGTGTGTGGGATGCTGTTGTTGAGGCGCACTTTCCGGTGTCGATTCGTCGTGTTTGACGCCCTGGCTGCCCCTGGCTGCGTGACGGGGCGGTTAGAGCGGTCATGGCGGAGCGTGACGCAGCGCGCCGTGTGTGGGCCGCCTCCCGTACAGTGGCCGACCGGGAGGTCTACCGACGACTGCGGAACCGGGCTAAACTGTTGTTGACCCGTGCGCGTAGGACCTACCTCGCTGAGCTGTTGCGAGAGGACTCCAAGCGCTTCTGGGCGCGGCTGAGGCGGTTCGGTGCGGATTTCTCTCCGAAGATGTTCACACCTCTGTCACCAGCTGACGGAGCCAGCTTGAGTGCTGATCAGCTCAATGAACATTTTGCTGATGTAAGCGCTCGCGTGGCCGCTGAGGCTGCCCAGTCCGCACGAGAAACAGATTCCGCTCTTATGGGTCCGAGTCCCTACATGGTGTGCTCGTCGGGTTTCGTCCCATACTGTGTAACGTTGCCTGAACTGACGAGTGTCATCGGCCGGCTCAGTGCGTCGAGGGCTGTCGGAATCGACGGCATACCACTGTCCGCTATCCGCAGCTGCCTTCCTGCCATCGCCCCTCATATTCACCTCATCAACTCATCCATATCAACCCTTACATTTCCCGATGCATGGAAAGTTACCGTCGTTACCCCCATCCACAAATCTGGCAACCCTCTAAATCCGGGCAAATTTCGTCCAATTTCAATCCTTCCGGCCATATCTAAAATACTCGATAAAATGTTGTGCTCACAGCTCAGTTCTTACCTTATCACAAACCATATCCTCTCCCTTTCCCAATATGCATACCGCCCATCCCTCTCCACTGAAGATGCCCTTCTCGATGTTGTTGAGTGGGCGGCTCGGAAGGTCGATGTTGGAGATATCACGTGCCTGACGTCGATCGACCTGAGCAGGGCATTCGACAGTGTTGACCACCCGATGCTTCTGAACAAGCTCGCATGGTATGGCGTTTCATCCTGCTGGTTCAGGAGCTACCTCACAGGCCGCTCTCAACTCGTCCGCGGAGGTACCGCAGCGGCTCTGCCCTCACCCACGGGGTCCCTCAGGGGTCTATTGTGGGCCCTATCCTCTGCCTCCTTTTTGTTAATGACCTCTCATGCTTCCTACCACATGGTTACATCCTATCTTATGCGGATGACACCCAAATCTTTGACTCAGCAGTCAGCACCCTCCAATCACGATGACCTCCTGGTGCTGAAGTCGCGAGCTGAGGAAAACATACAGAGTCTACAACACTGGTTTAATCTAAATAGTCTCAAAATGAATGCCAACAAAACCAGCCTCATTCTTCTTGGAACTCGCAATTCACTTACCATGGCAGCAAACTTTGCACTAAGAGCAAATAACGTCGATATTCGACCTGAAAAGCAAATTAAAATGTTTGGTGTTCTCCTCGACCCGACCCTGAGCTCGACCCGACCCTACACATATCGCACATCGTTCGTCGGACCAATTCCATCCTGATATCCCTCTACAAAATTCGCCACCACCTCTCCCCAGAAATCCTAAAAATCCTAGTTCAGACCCATATCTTCCCCCACCTCCAGTACTGCTCATCGATCTGGGGTGGCGCCGCCAACTGTCTCTTGGACAGGTTGCAAAACGTCCTCCATTTTGCAGCTCGACTGGTGTCTGGACTTCGCCGCTACGACCATGTTAGTCCCGTTCTCCGGGCGCTTGGCTGGCCTAGTATAAGGAGTGTGATTGCACGTCGGGATACACTGAACGTGTACCGCGGTCTGCATGTGACAGATGCCCCTAAAACGCTGCGTGACATGTTTCGCCCGCGTAGCGCTGTTTCGGGGCGCAGGACGCGCGCCACCGCCGCGGGCACATCTGTCCTCGAGTTGCTCAGTTTTCGGCTGGCGGCCGCGCGGCGGCTCTTCCCGTACAGAGCCGCTGCGTCCTGGAATAGGCTGCCGCGATATGTAACCGGCTCTGTCTCGCGATCGCAGCTATTGCAGCGCCTTCCGAGCTGAACATGTCGAGGATTAGTGTCATGTACTTCATTCGCAAGTAGTGTCATTTGTGTTAGTGTCATGCTGGAGTTGTTCATGTTTATGATTCATGTTTTGACTGGGCCGTAATAGCCACTTGTGAAAACGCCCTAATAAATACATACATACATACATGTCATTGTATGGCATACGACATTGTTTCGCTCCGATCATCGACCGTCATCCTGTCAGTGACCTGGGACCAAGAGACCCGTTCGACACGAGTAAATTGGCTCGATGGCGCATGGGATGTCAATCTCTCTACTTTTGAACGCCTTTATCCTGCATACCAAGTGCTTCAATGTCAAGGGCAAAGGCATTCCGATTTACTAGGCTGTTTCCGGAAGCTATTGATTTGGATGGTCAGGAAGTCAAGGTGTCAAGAATTGAAATTAGTTGGTGGATACAACTGTTTCGTAGGCAACTCATCATAAAGCGGTCTATGCACGTCACAGCCCATAATGCAAACCTGTCGGAAACATCCGGGAAATAAATCCAATCAAAATTAAAAGGTAATTTGTTATGCGGTTCTGACGCGAACCACTATATTTACTAGAACTAGCGCGCATCTGACGTGCTAATCTATAATTAATTGGCAGTGGCGTACCCAGGATTTACTCCAGGAGGGGGCAATTTTTGCTCAGGGGGGCATACCCTGCAAAAAAAAACACACCCACCAAAAAAACTCACCGGATTTGGCCCACTATATTTTTAGAAGGGCATATTTTCACCATTTTTCTCTTTAAAAAATAAAAAAAATCATTCATTTTTTCGCCCAAAGGGGGCACGTACAGACCTTCAGGGGTGGGGGGGGGGGGGAATTACCCCGTCCCCCCTTGTGTACGCCTATGTTAATTGGTAGTTGTTTATAGATCACTGTATCACGGAGCTGTAGTTAACGAATGGCCATTACTTGACTGGCACGGCACTTGAAGACCTTTGCTTTCATGCGATGCCTATTACGACTCGTATTCTTTTAACTAATTTACCTGATTCAGAATATTTTGCCCAACTTCCTGTGCAGTCATGGCACCAGGGGCGGATCCATCCGCTCAGTTGGGGGGGGGGGGGGATATTCGCTCCTCAGCCATTTATGTTGACCGGGGGGGGGGGGGTCGTCGTCGATGTAAAACAAATAACGCCTAAGCATATACAAAATACTATTCGACCTGAAATATGCTGACGCAAGTCTTAAAGATGATATCAAACGGACATCGAAATTAAAGTGTTATTTCTTTACCCAAAGGTAGGAATGAGCCTGCTTCAAACGAGGACGTTTGGTGTCTCCGTTATCTTTTTGTCACAGCTCTCCGTGCACCGACGAGCGGCAAATGCGCGGAACGCTGGCCTGTTGTTTACACCGGGGCAGGTTTGTAACCTAATTTAATTTATGCTACTTAGGAATAGGATCATAAGACGTTAAAGACGACCAAATTAACCGTGTGCACAAATCTGGATAACCATAACGTGGTATAACATATCACCTCCAGAAAATACGGTTATACATTTAGCTCTCGTACGATCCTTTTCCTTTTTATAAAATAATTGTCGACCCAACTTTTGGTCGCCAACTTTTATGGAGCGCCAGCGAACACATTGGTCATATTAGCGCCCAGGGACCATAGCTCTATCGGGGTTCGAAACTCGGGCTCCTCACGTGAGATGTCTTAACCACTCGGCTATTACGCCCCCTTAGCGTTTGTACGATAATTTAAAGTGCTAAGTCACTAAATTATCAAAATACGACGGACTTGTAACACATACACGGAGCTACGCTACCATCACGAATATGAGCCTCTCCGCGATTGGATGTCACTTACTGCCATGTCGTCACCAAGTGCCGTATGTGATTCAGATGCTCGAAGGTGAAAACGATGATCATTAGAGCGTTAGCCTTTTAACACAACTGAATATCTCACTGGACATTGTGAACATATAAGCTAGGAATATCTTTATGAAAATACGAAATACAACCAGAGATAAAACGTTATCTTCAGCGAAAGTATATATTAATGTATTTGTATAAAATATTAAGTGAAGCATTTGGCATGCAACTCTTAGTCTCACTTTTGGCATTTGGCATGCAACAACTGGTCTCACTGTCCCGGCTGGATGTGCTAAAAATGGCTGAATGTGAATGAGTTTGAGGTTCCAATTTCACTCTTTCCATATGTTTGGTGACAGTTGGCGTTAATCGGTAAACCGCACAAACAAGATGTATGCTGATCCAGTGGCAACTGACAAGGATGTGATAGGATCGTCGCAAGCAAAATGTGGAAAAACGAGAAAGTGCACATTTCCAGCTTTAATAATATCAATTTATAACATCCGTACATGCTGGTAGGGTACATACCCAGGCCGACTTGGGATGAGAGGACGGAGCAGGTTGAAGGGTGCGGGTCACAAAATATCAGAGCATGCTGCAGCTGCTCTGTGCCACGGCCGGCGGTCATGCACGTGTCCGCATGCTGTGGAAAACCAAAGCGTTACGAAAGAGGGTGCCAAAAATTCGTCTTTGGAGACGGCTCGTCAGCGACCGTTTGATTATCCTACTGACAATGGTAAGACAAAACATTCTTGTGGAGTTGTAGGTTGTTATGATTGTGTACGCCACAGGCACAACGTGCTCGTACTGAAAGGAAATCGCTTTATATGGAAAGGATGGGAGGACAAGACAGTGTCAGATAGCAATACACGCCATAAGAGAATCCGGGCCAACCGCGCTAAGTAACGTTAAACTTAGCGCGGATGGCGCGGATGCGCGACGCTCAGATCAATAGTCTATAGATCGTGATTGTAAATGTTAATTTAAAAGTAGGTGCTACTGTTTTTTTTTCTTTTTCTTAATATGCCGTTGCGTCGGGTCGATTAATCACTTGTTTATTGCAATTTGCAGCAGTGCATATCATATCGTTATAAATAAATATTGCTAAAAACAGCTAAAATGCATTTTGGAAAGATAAAAATGGTAACTTTTGCTCCAACTTGGGGGGAGGCAAAAACATACTTTTGCCCCCCCCCCCCCGATTTTTCGTTTGGGGGGTCAATTGCCTATTTTGCCCCCCCCCCCCCCCCCCCTGGATCCGCCCCCGCATGGCACCGCCCACTCTTCATCATGAAATCCTCTTTAACCTCTGGCGACCTCCACACGAGCACATCGCCCCCGCAATGGCCAGTTCCCACACGAGCACATCGCCCCACCAATGGCCAGTTCCCACACGAGCACATCGCCCCACCAATGGCCAGTTCCCACACGAGCACATCGCCCCACCAATAGCCAGTTCCCACACGAGCACATCGCCCCACCAATGGCCAGTTCCCACACGAGCACATCGCCCCACCAATGGCCAGTTCCCACACGAGCACATCGCCCCACCAATGGCCAGTTCCCACACGAGCACATCGCCCCACCAATGGCCAGTTCCCACACGAGCACATCGCCCCACCAATGGCCAGTTCCCACACGAGCACATCGCCCCACCAATGGCCAGTTCCCACACGAGCACATCGCCCCACCAATGGCCAGTTCCCACACGAGCACATCGCCCCACCAATGGCCAGTTCCCACACGAGCACATCGCCCCACCAATGGCCAGTTCCCACCACTTCGGAATCATTCACCACTCTTTTGCTGGGCTGCCGAGCAGTCACGTTCCTTCACTACATTGGGCACCTCCGCTGCCAATACCAGCCTGCTGCGTTGCGGTGTTCTGGAGGAACCAATATTGCTGCTGTCCTGCCCACAGCCTCGGCTCTCCTGCCACCACCACTCTCCAAGTCTGCTGTCCTGCCCACAGCCTCGGCTCTCCTGCCACCACCACTCTCCAAGTCTGCTGTCCTGCCCACAGCCTCGGCTCTCCTGCCACCACCACTCTCCAAGTATGCTGTCCTGCCCACAGCCTCGGCTCTCCTGCCGCCACCACTCTCCAAGTCTGCTGTCCTGCCCACAGCTTCGGCTCTCCTGCCACCACCACTCTCCAAGTCTGCTGTCCTGCCCACAGCCTCGGCTCTCCTGCCGCCACCACTCTCCAAGTCTGCTGTCCTGCCCACAGCCTCGGCTCTCCTGCCACCACCACTCTCCAAGTCTGCTGTCCTGCCCACAGCCTCGGCTCTCCTGCCGCCACCACTCTCCAAGTCTGCTGTCCTGCCCACAGCCTCGGCTCTCCTGCCACCACCACTCTCCAAGTCTGCTGTCCTGCCCACAGCCTCGGCTCTCCTGCCGCCACCACTCTCCAAGTCTGCTGTCCTGCCCACAGCCTCGGCTCTCCTGCCACCACCACTCTCCAAGTCTGCTGTCCTGCCCACAGCCTCGGCTCTCCTGCCACCACCACTCTCCAAGTCTCCAGCCTGCGGTGTTCTGGAGGGACCAATATTGCTGCTGTCCTGCCCACAGCCTCGCCTCTCCTGCCGCCACCACTCTCCAAGTCTGCAGCCTGCTGTGTTCCGGAGGAGCCAATATTGCTGCTGTCCTGCCCACAGCCTCGGCTCTCCTGCCGCCACCACTCTCCAAGTCTGCAGCCTGCTGTGTTCCGGAGGAGCCAATATTGCTGCTGTCCTGCCCACAGCCTCGGCTCTCCTGCCACCACCACTCTCCAAGTCTGCTGTCCTGCCCACAGCCTCGCCTCTCCTGCCACCACCACTCTCCAAGTCTGCTGTCCTGACCACAGCCTCGGCTCTCCTGCCACCACCACTCTCCAAGTCTGCTGTCCTGTCCACAGCCTCGCCTCTCCTGCCGCCACCACTCTCCAAGTCTGCTGTCCTGCCCACAGCCAAGGCTCTCCTGCCACCACCACTCTCCAAGTCTGCTGTCCTGTCCACAGCCTCGCCTCTCCTGCCGCCACCACTCTCCAAGTCTCCAGCCTGCTGTGTTCTGGAGGAGCCAATATTGCTGCTGTCCTGCCCACAGCCTCGGCTCTCCTGCCACCACCACTCTCCAAGTCTGCTGTCCTGTCCACAGCCTCGGCTCTCCTGCCACCACCACTCTCCAAGTCTGCTGTCCTGTCCACAGCCTCGCCTCTCCTGCCGCCACCACTCTCCAAGTCTGCTGTCCTGTCCACAGCCTCGGCTGTCCTGCCACCACCACTCTCCAAGTCTGCTGTCCTGTCCACAGCCTCGCCTCTCCTGCCGCCATCACTCTCCAAGTCTCCAGCCTGCTGTGTTCTGGAGGAGCCAATATTGCTGCTGTCCTGCCCACAGCCTCGGCTCTCCTGCCATCACCACTCTCCAAGTCTGCTGTCCTGCCCACAGCCTCGCCTCTCCTGCCGCCACCACTCTCCAAGTCTCCAGCCTGCTGTGTTCTGGAGGAACCAATATTGCTGCTGTCCTGCCCACAGCCTCGGCTCTCCTGCCACCACCACTCTCCAAGTCTGCTGTCCTGCCCACAGCCTCGGCTCTCCTGCCACCACCACTCTCCAAGTCTGCTGTCCTGCCCACAGCCTCGGCTCTCCTGCCACCACCACTCTCCAAGTCTGCTGCCCTGCCCACAGCCTCGGCTCTCCTGCCACCACCACTCTCCAAGTCTCCAGCCTGCTGTGTTCTGGAGGAGCCAATATTGCTGCTGTCCTGCCCACAGCCTCGGCTCTCCTGCCACCACCACTCTCCAAGTCTCCAGCCTGCTGTGTTCTGGAGGAGCCAATATTGCTGCTGTCCTGCCCACAGCCTGCTGTGTTCTGGAGGAGCCAATATTGCTGCTGTCCTGCCCACAGCCTCGCCTCTCCTGCCGCCACCACTCTCCAAGTATCGATGTCTGTCACCGGACCCTCTCCAAACAAAGGGCGCGTTTGATTTCTCCTCCCGCCACACACAGACCCACAAACCGGCCGTCCCGGGCAGTTCC
This sequence comes from Chirona hameri, assembly GCA_036785665.1. NCBI lineage: Eukaryota > Metazoa > Arthropoda > Thecostraca > Balanomorpha > Balanidae > Chirona > Chirona hameri. Next base: position 35,130 of record JAXIVJ010006989.1, read on the forward strand.
GGTTCGCCAGAGTGCAAACCTCTGTTCTCTCAGAGGACCGGACACTGCATACCGCAGTCTTCAGGGGACGAACGACTACACGAGACTGGTCCATGAGGCTTGAGAACTACATTTAACTGTACGATGAGATGAGGAATGAGGACTACATTGGACCCATGATGAGGACTGAGAACTAAACAACATGATTCGCTGTGAGGAATGAACGAGTCAGTGCCATGAGATTGAGCGAAGGACTACATTTGATTGGGTGATGATAACTTAGGACTACACAATACTGTGCCGCGAAAATTGAAGACTACTCGTGACTGTATATACAAACTCAGGAGCTTATGAATGTGCATGACAACTGGCCCACACCCATACTGGCTCCACATCTCAGCTGGCACCTGACCCTGCCCCGCTCCCTGGCCTCGGCGCGATAAACTGCCACTGCCGGTGGGCCGGGTGATATCGACGATGATGAGGAGCTGCCTTCTGGCCTCCTGCCGCGGTGTCTGACGCACAGCAGCCGTGGCAGCAGCTCTCGATGTATGGCTGTGCGCCCGTCGACCCCCGGCCGCCTGCTGCGAATCGCAGTTTGCAGACAAAATCTACTCCACGATTATGAGACCTTTCGAGTTCATGTGACAAAACAGCGCATAAGGTATTTACTCTTCAAGAGCTTTCAAAAACTTTCCCGCTTGGGTCGGCGTTAAAGGAAATAGTTCAACTTCAACATTAGTTTTAAACTGAGATAGCAGTTTTGTAGCCCGTGGTGGGAAACCCCTATCTGCAAGTTTTCTCGACTGAAAAGACTCCAGCCGAATATATTTGATTTTTTTTCGCGAAGGAATGCGGTGCTGGCGAAAGAATGTGGTTCTGGATCTAGCCCGAGCAGAGGCTATACCATCAGCCAATCAGCTTGCAGCTGGTGCTAGCAAGCGAACCGACGGCCGCCGGTTGGCACGTCTCTAATGCGAGTCTACCCTTACGCGACTACTTTCGAATCTGATTGGCTGAGCCATTTTTTTTTATTCGCGTAACGTCAGGACTCTGACTCAGAGAGTATGCATAGAGTTTTGATAAAAACATAATAATGTACGGCCTTCTGTCCTGAATCGGCGCGATATAAGGCCATTTTTGACAATTTAAAAATAAATTGTATTAAAAAATATAATCAAATCGTGTTTGGGAAACTTTCAATGTGAGCTATTTCCTTTAAAACCCGAGAATATATATTACCATATGCAGGGGATATCAAAATGCATTGGCCCGAGAGGTGTGGTATAACGCGGTAAAATAAAACATGTCCTGGGGCAAATGTATTTTACCAGAGCGCGTAAAAAAAGTGTGTGTGCTCAAAACCTGACTGGAATTTTGAAAGCTTTGTAGACTTCGCTTCTACGGCTTTTTCAATTTCATCGAAGTCAAAGCCTAAATAAAAATTTGCCATTTCCCCCTCTGGTAAGGACTTAGTCATGATTGGAAAATATATGAAAAAAACATTGAATGACGTACGCGGCATAAGGTAAAAATCATACCGCACTCGGCCGGCATAAATTGACAAGACCTCTGTGCTTTCTTGATTTGTTTTGTAACTCGGCCTCGTTCAAAAATCAAGAAAGCACCTCGGTCTTGAAAATTTATTCACACCGGCCTCATGCAGTATTATATAATCCTACAGTGGGGTCGTCGTAGAATGCCATTATCACCACCTGCACACTCTTCTGCATTAAAGGAAACAGCTCACCCTTGTCAATGGGGTTTGAGTTGAGATAGCCAAGCTGTACTCCATGCTCGAAAATTGACTTGAGAAGCTTTCACATCTTCATAGAAACCCCTTAAAGGGAATGTTTCACCTTTCTGAAAATTGTCAAATATACGCTGGCTGTATTCGAAAATATGAAGTAAGCGCTGCTGAAAAATATGGTGATATTTTTTATCTCGAAAAGTCACTTAACTTTATACAAATTAAGGTTTTAAATTTTGAAAGATGACGTCATTATTGAGCTACAAACCGCCGCTGATTGGCTGACAAAGTGGGATTGGCTGGCAACGTGGCTCTCAGCCAATGAGCGGCGGCACTAGCCTAGACCCCATTTTGCAAATGAGAAATTAAATTGCTTAATAACGGCTAATATTTGGAGAAAAGGACCTTAGTATTCGACATTTCAATAACGGCCAAAAATAATGGCTATCTCAGTTCAAAACCAATACAAAGGTGAAGCATTCCCTTTATTTAATTAAAATTGGCTCACCGGAGTCCTAGAAGCCGGAACGAGTGGGCAACGTATCTCCCATCGCTGATTGGCTGATTTGTTGATCTGCAAAAGCAACGATGACGTATTGCTTCGGGAATAAGTATGATAAACATTGAAATATATAGCGTTGGACAAGAACATGCTGTTTCAGTACCTTATTCCCTTGATTGCACGAACTAACTTTGTGAAGTGTATGTCGTGATTGTTGCTAAAATCGTCTATAAAACACGTTTCTCAGCAATATTATTAGTGAAACTATGCGTCACGTGCGTGCAGATGACGTCACGATGACATTGCGTGCTTCTTAGAAATCTGATTTCGCATTAATTCACTCCATTCAGATGAAAAGGTCAGAATTCGTACCAAATAGCTGGCATTATAATTTGTTTTTCCGCGTCCATATATAATTGTATGGTTTACTGGTAACATGATAATTCATTTATAGCGTCTCTAAATCATTTCTGAGTTTTTTACAAGTGAACAGTTTCCTTTCCGAATTTCGTCCGAATTCCGAATTTCGTCCCGGATGGCTTTCAACAAGTGAACACCATGTCATATGGCATGATATCACATCTCATGCCATAAGATGTGCTGTTCTTATGGCATGAGTTCAAATGTTTCCGTGACTTCGAAGCATGTTTTCGTCTACTTTTCGCCTCTGTCTTAGGCAGTGGCTTGAATGGTTAGGTAACAATGCCGTCTTATCTGTCTCAGACAAAGACGCGTCGAACAGGGTCGGCGTATTACAGACGGCTCGACTGGGTTCACAGCCAGCCGACCATGTGGGCGGAAGTGCTTCGCGGGCAACCTGAGGGTGGCGCGATTGATCCTGTGTCGCTGAATTGGACTCTTCTCGGCGGACGAATGTCGCGGAGTGTCGCCGTCTGTAGACCCGGTGTCGCGGAGTGTCGCTGTCTATAGACCCGGTGTGGTGTCGTGGAGTGTCGCCGTCTGTGGACCCGGTATCGTGGAGTGTCGCCGTCTGTGGACCCGGTGTCGCCGTCTGTGGGCCCGGTGTCGCCGTCTGTGGGCCCGGTGTCGCCGTCTGTGGGCCCGGTGTCGCCGTCTGTGGGCCCGGTGTGGTGTCGCGGAGTGTCGCCGTCTGTGGACCCGGTGTCGCGGTGTGTCGCCGTCTGTGGACCCTGTGTCGCCGTCTGTGGACCCGGTGTCGCGGAGTGTCGTCGTCTGTGGACCCGGTGTCGTGGAGTGTCGCGGTCTGTGGACCCGGTGTCGCGGTGTGTCGCCGTCTGTGGACCCGGTGTCGTGGTGTGTCGTCGTCTGTGGACCCGGTGTCGCGGTGTGTCGTCGTCTGTGGACCCGATGTCGCGGTGTGTCGCCGTCTGTGGACCCAGTGTCGCGGTGTGTCGCCGTCTGTGGACCCGGTTTCGCGGTGTGTCGCCGTCTGTAGACCCGGTGTCGCGGTGTGTCGCCGTCTGTGGACCTGGTGTGGTGTCGCGGTGTGTCGCCGTCTGTGGACCCGGTGTCGCGATGTGTCGCCGTCTGTGGACCCAGTGTGGTGTCGCGGTGTGTCACCGTCTGTGGACCCGGTGTCGCGGAGTGTTGCCGTCTGTGGACCCGTTGTCGCGGTGTGTCGCCGTCTGTGGACCCGGTGTCGCGGTGTGTCGCCGTCTGTGGACCCGGTGTGGTGTCGCGGTGTGTCGCCGTCTGTGGACCCGGTGTGGTGTCTCGGTGTGTCGCCGTCTATGGACCCGGTGTCGCGGTGTGTCGCCGTCTGTGGACCCGGTGTCGCGGTGTGTCGCTGTCTGTGGACCCGGTGTCGTGGTGTGTCGCCGTCTGTGGACCCGGTGTCGCGGTGTGTCGCCGTCTGTGGACCTGGTGTCGCTGTGTGTCGCCGTCTGTGGACCCGGTGTCGCGGTGTGTCGCCGTCTGTGGACCCGGTGTCGTGGTGTGTCGCCGTCTGTGGACCCGGTGTCGCGGTGTGTCGCCGTCTGTGGACCCGGTGTCGCGGAGTGTCGCCGTCTGTGGACCCGGTGTGGTGTCGCGGAGTGTCGCCGTCTGCGGACCCGGTGTCGCGGAGTGTCGCCGTCTGTGGACCCGGTGTCGCGGTGTGTCGCAGTCTATGGACCCGGTGTCGCGGTGTGCCGCCGTCTATGGACCCGGTGTCGCGGTGTGTCGCCGTCTGTGGACCTGGTGTCGTGGAGTGTCGCCGTCTGTGGACCCGGTGTCGCGGAGTGTCGCCATCTATGGACCCGGTGTCGTGTCGCGGTGTGCCGCCGTCTATGGACCCGGTGTCGCGGTTTGTCGCCGTCTGTGGACCCGGTGTGGCGGTGTGTCGCCGTCTGTGGACCCGGTGTGGCGGTGTGTCGCCGTCTGTGGACCCGGTGTCGCGGTGTGTCGCGGTCTGTGGACCCGGTGTCGCGGTGTCTCGCCGTCTGTGGACTCGGTGTCGCGGTGTGTCGCCGTCTGTGGACCCGGTGTCGCGGTGTGTCGCCGTCTGTGGACCCGGTGTCGCGGTGTGTCGCCGTCTGTGGACCCGGTGTCGCGGTGTGTCGCCGTCTGTGGACCCGGTGTCGCGGTGTGTTGCCGTCTGTGGACCCGGTGTCGTGGAGTGTCGCCGTCTGTGGACCCGGTGTCGCGGTGTGTCGCCGTCTGTGGACCCGGTGTCGCGGTGTGTCGCCGTCTGTGGACCCGGTGTCGCGGTGTGTCGCCGTCTGTGGACCCGGTGTCGCGGTGTGTCGCCGTCTGTGGACCCGGTGTCGCGGTGTGTCGCCGTCTGTGGACCCGGTGTCGCGGTGAGTCGCCGTCTGTGGACCCGGTGTCGCGGTGTGTCGCCGTCTGTGGACCCGGTGTCGCGGTGTGTCGCCGTCTGTGGACCCGGTGTCGTGGTGTGTCGCCGTCTGTGGACCCGGTGTCGCGGTGTGTCGCCGTCTGTGGACCCGGTGTCGCGGTGTGTCGCCGTCTGTGGACCCGGTGTCGCGGTGTGTCGCCGTCTGTGGACCCGGTGTCGCGGTGTGTCGCCGTCTGTTGACCCGGTTGTCCTCGGCGCTAAGGCTGTTAAGCTCACCTCCCACGATCGAGGATAAATGGCTGAGTTCCCGATGAAATGGATCTAAAATTAAACAGCAATTAGAGGAAATGTGTGCGGCTTAATAAGCCTCCATTGATCCTGCTGCCGAGTGGTGAAGTTATAAACCGACCATGTTAGACGTGAAAAGCTGCTCTTATAGTCAAAGCGCTTTGGAGAGAGATGTTACAGGAACGACTCCAGGCAATGACTTTGGTCTCCATTCTATAATTATGTATTTTACATTTGCTGGGAATACTTCTGTACACCCAGACCCAACTAACTGTACACCCAGACCCACTTCTGTACACCCAGACATTACTTGTCCCAACTAACAAATTTGCGAGCATTGATCAGACCATTGCAACCTTTTGATTAATAAAAATCACTTCATGTTCATCGTAAGCTCATGTTTATAAAAGCAAGTTCTTTTATCCATCTTTAAGTTCAAAATGTTGGCTCATGAATAATGATAAATGCTCGTAGTGCTAAACTTGACTAAATCACGTTCAGTTGAAATACGCGTGTGCATTTAAATGAATTAATGTGGTATGTTGATTGTTGAAATGCAAAGCCGAACAACCAAAGTAAATGCTATAATATGCTGGATTAAAGTTCGGGCGCGTTCCTCGCCCGGGTCAGACGTGTGCCCCGCGGCTCCGGTGAGGCATGAGCCGAGCGTAGAGGCCGGCCGGGGCGGTGTGGCGGGGCAGCGGTGGCGGCCGCAGTGACACAGTCACCACAGACCGAGTGCCACGAGAGCTCACATTGCGTTAATCTGAGCCAGTGACAGACAGTGAGAATCAGTGAGAGGCAGTGAGATGCAGAGAGCTCAGCAGCGGCCGATCGACATGGCAGCCCAAGGTCAGACTCCGTCGGACTCGGAATACGTCGTCGAAGACAGAGAGAATCGAGTTCGAGCGGATGTCCCCGGCAGTCCAGCAATCGGATCCAGGCAGGTATCGGTCCCCGCGATGTTCCAAACGGGATTCAGAGCAAGCAAACAGAAGAGGAAAAGACCAGTTAGCGGAGGTTCCAGATCACCTGAGAAAATAGACTCGGCACTCCTGACAGCGATCCAGCAAATGATTGCAACCAGTGAGCAGAGGATAATCTCTTCGTTCGAAAGTAAGTTTGCCTCTTTCGAACACCGAATAGAGATTCTCGAGTCAGAAGTTTACGACAAAAATGTCCAGATCGACAACATTCAGAGTCAAGTGTCTGCTCTGAAACTGGAAAACCAGGAGATGAAAAGTCAGGTAGAGTCTATGGATATAAACAACCGAGCAGACTCTCTGATTTTCACGACCAAATACTTTGGTCCTACCAGCGCTGAAGAGAACGCCTCGGCAAAAGTCGCAGAAATCATATCTGCACGGTTCAGTGATGTTCAGCTCACCAAAGCTGACATTCAGGCGGCCCATCGGCTTCAGTCGAAAGACACGATCATCTGCAAGTTTCACAACAGAGAGGTGCGCGACAACATCTACAGAAAAAGATTTGAGCTGATGGGACAAAGTGATCGATCCAAAAATTCGCTATTCATAAACGAATCACTGACCAAGAACAACAGAGCACTTTTCAGCGAGCTTCTCGCTGCGAAGCGGGACCGCAAGGTGTACACGGTGTTCACCCGTGCTGGTGTCGCTTTTTGCAAAGTGTCTCGTGAGAGCAAAGCTGTCAAAGTAGACAGTAAGGACAAAATCACGAACATTTTGCGCGACACTCGTCAGCGCAGCAGTTAGATCGGACGTTACCGAGGTGAGGCGATCTGCGACGGAGACAGTGCCATTGGTCGATATGGTTATCTAGTGGCATAACGGGCTAGTATGAATAGCCGGTGTCCTGCCGTGTTAGGCGTAAGTTAATTAAAGCTTCATTAGAAGACGAATCGTTTGAGTTTGTATATCAAATGTTTGTTTCATGTATAGTTTCAACGGTTGTTGCAATCCAAGTGTAATCTCCAGTTGTCCAGTTCTTTGCCTAGATGCATGGTAGAAACAAGGTCATGACGTTGCGGTTTGTTTTATAATGCGCGCAGATAGCTATTACTATTATTTGTGACGCTAACTGCAGCGGCCGCCGGAGTCCGCGGCCCGCGGCCAGAGCCGCCCGGTCAGCCGTCTGGCGCACCGTGCGTCCGACCTAAATGGGTGGGGCTCGGGATGTGATCGCGAGGCGCCCTGTGTGTGGGGACGGGGAGGGATGGCGTTATGGTGGGGAGAAGAAAGGTTACGCAACTACGATGCACGGACATGAATGTAAAGCGCGTGTGATGGACGGTAATGCGAGTGTAAAGGACACACACACATGCGACAGCACATTTATTGACGCACATGAAATGGACACACTACTCCACACAAGTAGATTACACACGGCATGGCGACAGAGAGAAGGAAGACAAAGACATGTTCATCATAATACGATGGACGAGATTTTCGTAACGACGTTCAACTGCAGAGGGCTCAGGGAACGGGTCAAGAGACGCAGTATTTTCAGACACATCCACACGACTTATCCACGTAGTATAGTGTGTTTGCAGGAAACACACTCTGAGCATCGACATGAGCAAATATGGCAAAATGAGTTCGGGGGAAGGATATTGTTTTCCCATGCTCCCTCGGCGTTCCAGGCTGGTGTAGCAATTCTGTTTCCGCGAACGTTTTCGGGAAAGGTGGATAAAGTCGTTTGTGATCGAAATGGAAGAATGGTTTCAGCTACGGTAATAATTAACAGCAAAAAGTTTGTTTTGATTGGAGCCTACGGACCAGCAGTTGGTCTTCAAACAAATAAGATTAAGTTTTTAAACGAAATTCAAGATATACTGATTGACAATGCAGAACCAAACATTATTCTGGCTGGCGATTTAAATATTCGCCTTAGTGCCCTGGATTCTGATCACAGGTTCCAGCAAACCAGATCGGCCATAAAACTATCTGGGCTGATCGATCAGTTCTCACTGGTTGACATTTTTAGGGCACAAAACCCTTCCGGAAGGCAATACACATGGCGCAGGGTAAACCCAATTAAGCAATCACGAATAGATTATATATTCGTCAGCAAAGCAATGTATCATGGCAGCGTGACCCGGTGCACGGTTGAAGCCGGAATACATAGTGATCATAGCTTTGTGAACGTTAACATATCGCCTTGTGACGACACAAGGGGACCAGGACTATGGCGCTTTAATGATAGGCTGTTAGATGATGAGGAGTTCACTGGAAAAGTAAAGCAAGAAATTGATGTTGCCAAGAATTTTGGAGGTGATTATAATGCTGATATGGATAAAGGCTTGAAAGTAGAGCTGTTGATGGGACGTATACGTGTCATTAGTATAAAGCGGAGTAAAGCAATAGCGGCAAACACTCGTGCCGAAGAAAAGAGTCTATGTAAAAGAGTTTCAAAGTTTGAACGGTCGCTGGGAACATTAACTCCTTCGGAGCTAGGAGAATATCAGGGCGCCAAAGTGGCATTGGAAACTATAAAATTTCAGCGAGCCAAATCTGCAATAATAGCCTCGGGTGCTGTTTGGTTAGAGGAGGGAGAAAAACCAACGAAGTATTTCCTTAACCGAGCAAAGCAAATATCATCGGAAAAAAACATAACGGCTCTAAAGGACGGGGATAATGTCGTCCGTGGAAATAAGGCGATACTTAAATTGTGCAGCGAACATTTTAAGGAGGTATATAGGTCTAGAGGGACATCACAGCGCCTCGCGCGGCATTTTTTTGACAAGCCCAATATACCTAAATTGTCCAAAGAAGATCAGCAGCGATGTGAGGGTGAAATTACATCGGAAGAATGTAAAGTAGCATTGTCTAAAATGTCGCTTAATAAGTCCCCTGGTGTCTCGGGATTCTCTGCAGAATTTTTTCGATTCTTCTGGGAAGACATAGGCCAGACTATAGTTGACTATGTTAATGATGCTCGCCGTAAAGGGGAATTTTTTATATCGCAAAGAAGGGGAGTCATAACACTGATTCCTAAGAAGGAGGGAGATCAGAGCAACATAGAGAACAAAAGGCCTATATGTTTATTGGACATAATTTACAAAATCGTAGCCAAAGTGATTGCTAATAGGTTGTCCTCGGTCATTGATAAACTCGTTTCGCGTACACAAACAGGATTCATACGGGGACGATTTATAGGAGAAAATGCCAGACTTGTTAGTGATGTCATTGAATACTGTGACACTGACGGTATAAATGGCTTGATCATGGCGTTGGATTTTAAAATGGCATTCGATTCTATATCCCACGATTTTCTATTTTCGGCTCTAGAAGCCTTCAAGTTTGGCAAAGACTTTGTCGCATGGGTCAGACTATTGTATAAAGGTTCGCTCCTGACAGTCGTTAACAATGGTCGCACATCGGACTGGTTTCCTTGCGAAAGAGGCACGTTTCAGGGCTCACCTGTTAGCGGGCTTCTATTTGTTTTAATTGTAGGAACTTTAGCAATCACTATTAAGGAATTCCCAACAATAAAAGGCATCAAAATCAGTCATACTGAAGTTAAAATAAGTCAATATGCCGATGACAGCACCTTATTTCTTGCTGACGAGTGTTCAGCTGCAGAGGCGATAGCAGTATTGACCCAGTTTGAAGAAGCTTCCGGGCTAGCCTTAAACAAGTCCAAAACAAAAGTGATGTGGATAGGTCGGGGAAAAAATTGCAAGCAGGTAGTATGTGGTATTAGTCCATCGGATAAGTTAAAGGTCTTGGGGGTATGGTACAGTGCTAAAGGCAGCTGTGCCCTCGACAACATTACGCCAGTTCAGCAAAACGTTCAAAGGGTTATTGGCGCCTGGAACCATACAGTCCTGACTATCAAGGGCCGAATCACGGTGGCAAAAACTCTATTAGTATCCCAATTAGTGTATCTTGCAGCATGTGTGGAGATTCCTTCTAAACAACTCAAGCAAATTGATGACAAGATAATGAGCTTCATTTGGCGTGGGAGACCTCCGAAAGTTGCCAAGAATGTACTTATACAGAACATTGAGAGCGGAGGGCTTAAAGCCGTCTCAGTCCATGTGCTATACAAGGCGTTAAAAATATCATGGGTAAGAAGACTCATCTGCAATAAAGAAGCAACATATGCTGAACTTCTACAAGCCCGTTTAGGAATTGTCAAAATTGATGATATAATACGGCCGGATATATGTTTGAAGTCCGTTAGACATTTTAAGATGGCAGAGTTTTATAAAGACATAATTAAAATGTTGCAGCATCACAATCCTGTTAGTCCTAGAAACACTCGATCAGAATGGTTATGGCATAATGATGCGATCAAAATAGGGAAGAAAGGGGCATTCATTCCTGATATGTACATGGCAGGCATACAAAGAATAAGTGATATGACTCAGGTGAATGGACGTTTTTTGAGTCACAGACAAATGCAATTAAAATATCCGGAGATGTCTGCCAATTTTTTAACATACCATGGCCTTGTCTCAGCCATACAAACAGCATGGAAACACAATATCATCTCCCAGCTCTCTTCAGCCGCCACCGACGAGCATTCGGAGGTTGAGATTCAGGTCGGACGAAAAGTCTGTACCGTCAAGGAAATGACTAATGCATTGATTTATTCACATTATTTGCTATCAATAGTACCAAGCGCGCATCGCAGGTGGACTGCAGATGGTTTTAATGTAGGCTCATGGAGCACGATGTACAAAATACCGTACACTTGCACAAGCTCCACTCGACTACAATCATTGCAGTACAGAATACTACATCGATACATACCAACACGAAAGTACTTACACACAAGAGGTATAGTCACAAGTTCCATTTGTGAAACTTGTGGTAATACTGTCGATATGAAACACTTCTTCTACGAATGTAGAGACATTAAACCACTTTGGAATACAATTTTCCAACAGCTGAACACAAAATACATAGGCTATACCTTAGATAGTGGTCCGGCTAACGTAATCTTTGGTATTGACGATGGGCCCTCTGCCGCAAATGTGCTCTTGCTAATAGTCAAACAGTACATTGTCTCATGCAAAATAGGATATAACACAGCTAAACCAAGCATGCACGCATTAAACAACATCATAAATGCACACATACAAATAGAAAGATTTAACGCCCGGAGAAATGGCAAACTGAGCAATTTCATTGACAAATGGAGGGAGCTATTGGATACTGACGGAGGGATACAACTGTGGACATAGCGTGTGCGAGAATCGATTGTTGATCTCTACACAGTATGCTGGTTTGTGCTTCACTGCCGAGGGGGGGGGGTCGGTGTCGGTGTATCGCTGCACCCGAGTACCGACTCTGCCGCTGCCTGTTCGCAGAGGCAGCAGCGGTGACTAACCAGCCCTGTTGCCCGCCTTTGAGGCCATTTTTGCACTGCATGCAGTACAAATAGGGACCCACTGTCCAATGCCACCTTCTCGCCTCACTGTGAGCCTTCCAATGGGAGCTGGAAGGCGCCCCCAGCGCTGCGCCGCTCCTGGGGAGGTCTCCGTGCCGCGTCGCTAGGGGTGCGATGTTTGCCTCATGTTTGCCCTGAGGGGCAGTGTATGTGGAGGCAGTGTATGTGTCGCAGTATCGGGCATGTGGTGAAGTGAGCCTGAATTGCTGTGTGAAGTGAGCCTGAAATCATTATCGGGCATGTGGTGAAGTGAGCCTGAGTTGCTGTGCCCTGAAATGCGCTTTTGTTTCAATAATATATTTCAACGATTGGAGAAAAAAAAAATATGCTGGATTAAACATGCTGTAATGTTCGAAGTTATTCGGAGTGGTTAGGTCATTACTGCACGGAGCGACCTCTCGCTCCCTAGCGAACAACACCGCACCAGCGATGTGTAGTCCAGCCCTGTTCCGTACTGTACGGAGCGGCCTCTCGCTCCCTCGCGAACAACACCGCACCAGCGATGTGTAGTCCAGCCCTGTTCCGTACTGTACGGAGCGGCCTCTCGCTCCCTCGCGAACAACACCGCACCAGTGGTGTGTAGTCCAGCCCTGTTCCAGTAGTCCCTGTTCGAGCGAACAACACCGCACCAGTGATGTGTAGTCCAGCCCTGTTCCAGTAGTCCCTGTTCGAGCGAACAACACCGCACCAGCGATGTGTAGTTCAGCCCTGTTCCAGTAGTCCCTGTTCGAGCGAACAACACCGCACCAGCGATGTGTAGTCCAGCCCTGTTCCAGTAGTCCCTGTTCGAGCGAACAACACCGCACCAGCGATGTGTAGTTCAGCCCTGTCCCAGTAGTCCCTGTTCGAGCGAACAACACCGCACCAGTGATGTGTAGTCCAGCCCTGTTCCAGTAGTCCCTGTTCGAGCGAACAACACCGCACCAGCGATGTGTAGTCCAGCCCTGTTCCAGTAGTCCCTGTTCGAGCGAACAACACCGCACCAGTGATGTGTAGTTCAGCCCTGTTCCAGTAGTCCCTGTTCGAGCGAACAATACCGCACCAGTGATGTGTAGTCCAGCCCTGTTCCCGTAGTCCCTGTTCGAGCGAACAACACCGCACCAGCGATGTGTAGTCCAGCCCTGTCCCAGTAGTCCCTGTTCGAGCGAACAACACCGCACCAGTGATGTGTAGTTCAGCCCTGTCCCAGTAGTCCCTGTTCGAGCGAACACATTATTCGAGCCTTATAGTGGAAAAGTGATTACGAAATATTGACGACGAGTCCTGTCGCCCACTCTGACCCGGACCACCGCGACAGCCTCGGTGCGGTTCGTCCAGCCGTCATCTAGCAGAAGCACTCAGAATCTTTCAAAAACCTCACATTTTTCTCTTCAGTTCAATTATCGATCGTCTTTTATACTGAGCCTGGTAAGTGCTGAAGTGCGAGCCGCTTTGTATCGTTCTGGGGAATATTTTCCTGAACACTGGTTATCGACAGCTGCGCTCGCCGCTTCAGTATTGCACACGCGGCACTCTGCATTGAACCAGGAATCCATTGTCCGCACGACCCACGTGCTGACACGATAACGCTCTGGGTCTCGGAGGACGCATTCTGAGAAATGCATGGCAGCTTCGTCGGGGATGCAGCCGAATCCTGGTGTACTGCAGAGTTGCACCTAGGCTCGGATGAACTTGTCATGTGCTAATTCACAATTATTGTACGAGAAAATGACGTGGCTGACAATTATGTGAGTATTTTGCATAGGTAGCTCAGATCGCTCACAACATTTTTGTGAACATCTGTTGCAAGAGCGCTTTCAGAAAGAAGTAAATTCCAGGTGCGCATTTGACTTATGAACGTCGCATAATACAACTGACCGACATGGGAAGCGTACAATACAAAAATGTGTTACAAAAACATTTGGCAAACTATTACAAAAATAATTGACATGAGCGAGGTCTTAATTATTGGTTATAAAATAATTCGGCGAATTCGGAACATAAAATGTAGTTCCGAATTCAATTGAACCTTTCTGGTGGTTTTCCAATTGGCGTCTCTTGCGCCTGCGCGTTCGTCTCGGTGCACCGCCGCCTTCGCCGTCCGTCGGTGCGATGACTCCGTCTGGCTTGGCGGAGTGATAGCGGACGCTGTGATTGGCAGCACGTCCTATATCGACCTCGATTGCCCTGGGGCGGTCAGCGGGCCGACCTCACCAAAGGCTGCCCCCCAGTGTCATTACAATAATTACGGCGGCATGTCTGGCGCCATTGTTACCAGCCGCCGGGCACGACCAAGCTGCCAATTTATTTCGCATAAACAGTGAATTATTTATTTTAGGAGATAGTTTATTGTGATTTGGAAATGTTTTATCAAAGGTGGTAAAACAATCGATTAAGCACGGGGTCAAGACGGTGGCGGTTGGCGAGGCATAGTTTTTATCTAACCAGCCAGTCCGATAAGCAAAGAAATCACAATTGAGTTGGTGACCTCCTTTCGCTCAGCTAAAACAAGAGGATCTATAACGGCTTCTTAATTCCATTGCTTTACATCAAATCGATAATTGTACCGCCCTCTTCAGCCGCAAAACGTTATGCACTCATTGCATGTCAGTTTCTCATTGGGTTTGTGTTGAAATCTACATCACACCGACCCCTCTGTCGCGTGGGTTTCATTTCACGCCACATTAATGCATCTGAATAATGTATACCACATCGCGACCGGCGACGTGTAATGTGCGGAGGAAGCCGCGTTGCTGGAATACAATCACTGCGGTCCGCTCCATTTGCCTGTGAACCCGGCTGCCGCCGGTGGTATGAGGTATGTCTTCAAAGGCACGTGCGCTCTCTGGACAGGCTGCTCTGCACCTCGGCACGGGCTGGCGAGTCGTGCAGCGTCTGCTGCATGTTAAATGCCCTGCCGATCGACGGATCTGATCTGACCCTTCAATCGGATGGGGAAGGATGTATCGCACGCCTGGCGCTGCATCTCAAACCAGATCCAACCTGGCAATCATGACCTGAAAAATAGCCTCTCTCAGCTGGTGATCTGAGTTCTCTCAGTTCGTGACCTGACCCTTCAGCTGGTGACCTGACCCCTCAGCTGGTGACATGACCTGTCCTGACCTGACCTCTCTCGGCAGGTAACGCCCTGATGCACGCCATCGCCGAGGGCTCGTATAAGATCGTCGAGCTTATCGTGCAGCACCCTTCTATTCAGTGTGGCATGCTGTCCTCGCCGCTGCCGCCGTCCGAGCGAAGTGACGCGCCGCCTGGCGTGTCACCCATCATGATGGCCGCTCAGTGCAACCAGTTCGAAATACTGCAGCTCTTCCTGTCATATGGTGAGTGCCGTGCCCCAAATCCTGCAGCTCATCTTGTACGGTGAGTGCCGCGTTCGAAATCCGGCAGCTCTTCCTCTCGTACGGTGAGTGCTGTGCTCGAAATCCCGTGGCTCTTCCTATTGTACAGTGAGTGCCACGCCCGATATTCTGTAGCTCTTCTCTTACGGCAAGTGCCGCCTCCAAATCATGCGGCTTCTCTCTTGCGGTGAGTGAGTTTCATGGGTTGCAGCGCCGTCTCATGTCGTCGCGTTTGGTAACAGTGAGACGCCTAATTAATTAGTGGATGCGTTCGGCTGAGGCCAATGACGTCACAGCACTTCGACGTCAGTTTACGGATATGTCTGTTACACAAGCTGCTCTACCCAAGTTAAATTTGATTCGTCGTCGTCACCAGCCGTCCAAATCTCCCCAGTCTCCCAGTCTAAGTCCAACAGTATCAGTGAGACTGTTGGACTGAGACTGTCATACATACTGAGACTGTCTCAGTATGGGTGATATTGTGACCGAGCCTCCAGTGCATGTGTAGTTTTCCTGATCCGAACATGACGTTATTCCAAGCAGTTTTGCTGACGATTTCCGTCGTTTTCATCGCGTGCCACGGTGAGTTCTCGGACCCTTATGGTCGTTAGGTACGTCTGGAGCGCATGACCTGCGGCGAGTTTGGAGTGTGCCGCTGCCCAGCTGCAGAACTCGCCGATCACTCGCACACAGCACACGATACAGCCGTTCAGCGGACACTGAGTGGGTAACTCTGTCCAGTCTGCCCCGAGCTCGGCCTTCACCGGCCGGTCCATATCTGTGTTTAGTTCCGGAGCTGTCATATGACGTCATAATTCGCATTTCAGGGTCAGAATCTGAATCAGATTTATTAAGAATATTTCAAGTAAACTGGCTTTTCCATGTTCCTATTACAGAATAACATGTCCAAAACTTATATCGCATCACGCATCAGATATCATCCTACATCACATAAATACATCGTCGTTTGAGTACGACACACCACATAAATCACATTTCATCAACGCCACAACCACGCCTGAGGACTGCGTCTTGGACATTCCATTGTTTCAGGGCTCTATAATGAAAAGAACGGCGCCCCAGTTCAGTTCTCACCCGCGGTAGCTGCAGGAGGGGTGCCCCTGATGAGCGTGACGTGCGGTTCGTCACCTGAGTACGGAACACGATCAGAGCTTTTAAAGCAGCAGGCGTGTCCTCCCTAGTCAATAGCCTGTTGATGCGCGCAACGTCAGCAGCCGCAATCATGCCCTCTATAGACGGCCAGCCGAGCTCGGAAAGAGGGGCCGAAATATGGTCGCGTCGTTTTAGGTCCGATACAATGCGTGCCGCAAAATTGATCACTTTCTGCAGCCGCGCTCTCTGAGTGGCACAACCACCTCCCCAAACAGACACACAATATCTCACAAGGGGAAAAACTAGCGTCTCGATCAAAAATGCTCTGAGTTCACGAGGCACTTAGCTACGCAGCTTGCAGCGCTGCACATGATTGCAGCGCTGCACAGTCATCGTCACATGGTCTTCCCAAGTGAGGAGCATTTGATGTGTAGCTGGCATTGCCTGAAAATCTGATCGGTCGTTTTTTATGTCTCATTGCCACATTGGTATTGCATATAACGTAGATACCTACTTCAGGCACATAACGTCGTTATGCCTGTCTCTCGCCAAAGGAACCGATTTCGTGTCGAATTTCCTAATTTCGTCCCTTACGCTCCCTGTAACGTACGACTCTGTCGCCATGCCACACGATTCGTGCTCCGTGTTATTTTATCTCTGTCGCCATGCCACACGATTGGTGCTCCGTGTTATTTGATCCCAGTTTTAGGTGCTCTGGCAGTTCTGCCTTTACACTGCTTATTGGTGGGAGCTGAGAAAGCAATAAATTGTATTGGATTTTACATTGATATCCTGTTACAAGACTAGCTCGTGTGCTAGCTAAACCAATATGAACCATTGAACACGGGGGCGGATCTAGCCGTGGGTTTGGGGGAGGGGGGGGGGGGGGGGGGGGGGGGGCAAATTCAGTGGCGTATTTCCAAAAAGTTGTTGAGCGGGGGGGATGAAGGCAAAATTTCGATCCTTGTTCTTCTAGATTTGTCCATTTGCTTTAACGTAGTACCCCATTCCAAATTACTTGAAAAACTATCACTTTATGAGATCGACACTGCATGGTTCTGCAGTTACCTGGAAGGTCACACGCAGCAGGTACAACTGTCGGCTGCGGGGCAGTTAACTGGTTTCAGCCGAGCTGGACGCGTGCCAGCTGTAGCCAGCCAGCCGTCAAAAACCAGGAACGTTCCCATTGGGGTTTTTCAAGGGGGTGCCCTGTCCTGCACCCTCTATCTGCTGTACCCCAATGACCTGATCCTGTGTGTCGGTGAGGGAGTTAGCATAATTCAGTATGCAGATTGCAGACGATACGCAGGTCTTGGTTAGCGGCAAGAAGCGGGACTTGCCGAACCTCATTGAGCGCATGGAAAATGCACTTGCGGCTTTGTTCCCAGACTGGGTATTGATTCGACTCTGATTGAATCTACTGGAATCGTTCAATCACAATCTATTGAATCAAAGAAGAATCGATTCACTACCGGATTTTTGTATTCCTGAATCATGATTGAATCAAAACCCGCATAGAAACAAGGCTGATTGAATCCAAAAGACTGTGCAATCATGCTATTTCAATGGTGAGTCAAACGTGATTTGATCAAAAAATGCTTTGATTCTTTGAATCGGAAAGAATCATTTCTCAAAATGGTTATCCATGTATCAAACGGTGACTGAATCATTCATATTCCAAAATGAATCGTGATTGAATCCTTCCAAAAAAGGTGAATCAATAACCAGTCTGTGTTCATTTGGTTTTGTTCTAACGGCATGAAATGTAATGCCCAGAAAACCCAGATGATCGTCTTTGGCACTCCGGCAATGCTCCGTGACCTTCCCTCAGTCTCGCTCAATTTTAGCGGCACCACTGTGACTGAATCACGCGCGGTAAAAAACTTAGGGCTTGTAGTTGACAGACCACTAGATTTTCAAACACGCATCGACACCATTACTAGAAAATGCACAGGCTTACTTATCGCACTACATGCTCGTCGTGTTATACCCGGTCAAGCACTTAACCCGGCATTGACTGGGGTCTCAGCAGAACGCCATTGACTGGGGGGGGGGGGGGCGTGGCGTTAAACGCCCCCTGGTTATTTTCCGAACCAATGATCGCAGCGAGACACGTAAGACGGCGATCGATAGCTCTCAATGAGACAAATCTAAAGCATGCTAAAAAATGTCAAAGTGAGGTCAAATGTTAGGTCACGGTCAGGTTAAAGGTCAAAATCGGCGTATTTGAGTTTATGGGCCATACTTTCCATCCAAAGTCTTCGATTGCCACCAGTTTCACCCAAAGTGCTGTTAAAGGTATGATACATATCTCGCATGAGCTAAAGTGAGATTGTTGGCCGTGGTGAAGGTCAAGGTCAGGTCACAAAAGGTCACTATGCTCAAAATATCTACGAAAGTCATGCAACACATGTTGTATAAGTTATTTGCCACGTATAATTCGATAGTGATAGTCATTTTACCACCTGACTTCATTTACGTGAAGTAAATGTCAATTTCAGGTCAAGTTCAGGTCACCGAAGGTCAAAAATTTTAATTGTTAAATCTAAACCAAAAAGGCATGTTGTTAGAGCAGTTTTGTCTCAGCAATACAGTGGTCGCATTTATTTGTCTGTATCTAGTCAATAAAAGCAACAACAAAAAACATTTCAAAATATGACGTCATGAGTTACCCATACTTTAGATGTCATAAGTCAGTCAAAAATGGAGATATCAGTTTGAAATTTGGTATGGTAGTTGCCTATGTATGGTTCTCTGACATATCTTCATGTTTTTTGAATATTTGAGAAAATTTTGATTTTGTGATAATTTCCCCAAAAATGGTGTGTAGTGACGTCACTAAAATCGCTAAAACTCGAGAGAAAAAAAATCGACACAATTTCTTCATTTTTGCACACAAGACGTAAAAATGATGTATAAGAATGTACCCGAAGTTTCACGTTGATAGCGCTATCAGTTTTTCAGCTATTGCGAAAATTCATCAGGGGGCGTTAAACGCCCCCCTCCAGTCAATGGCGGGTTAAGGTCATAGTAGAATCGCTTATACTGTCCGTCGTAAGATACTGTTTGTCTGTTTATGGATCGTGTGGAACCAACCAAGCGCGAAGAATCCAGAAAATTGTGATTTTTTGTGCCCGAGTAGTAACCGGTAGGCGACGCAATGACCATGCATCGGATGCGATTAGACTGTTAGGATGGCTTACGACAGAGCAACTCATAGATTTTCAGACGATATGTGTTGTGGAGCGTGTTATCTTGAATGAGGAGCCTGCATGTCTGAGTCATACAATCGGTCCGCGTGCCATTGATGTCCATGCACATGACACGCGTCGTGCTAGAAACTGGACGTTGCCACGCATACGCACCGAGTCCGGCCGACGAAGGCTATGCTACCGTGGTGTTTCTCTACTGAACACACGTCTGGATCCTACCGGCCCCAGCTTTAGTACCACTTTGAAGGCTGCCATGAGAGCTGATGGTACCTGATATTTAGATGGGAGTGCAGATCTACCACCGTCTATCTTGTCTTATAGTGTGTGTGTGTGCTTTTAATTGAGTGTATTTTAGTATGTCTGTTTTTAAGTGTTTTGCTCCTCAACCTTAGTGTTGTCCCCATTGTTTTATAAATATGACGTGAAAGGGTGAAAAGCCACAATTATTTAGGTACGTGGAACTTTTTCGAATAAACTGGTATCTGGGGTAGGCAGGGGCGTGGCCGTTTTTTTTTTAGTGGGGGTCGGCTAATATGACGGAAAAAATATACCCCCATTTTTATGCGTGTGCTTTGCAGCATTTGTAATGTGGTTTTCATGTTATAGTAGGTACTTGTTATTTAGCGCCGCGAAGCGGAAATTTTACGGCTGTGCCTGCTAAAACCCAGAACTATGGGCCTTGTAGACGATAAGAAGCTAAAAATGCTATTCATTCAATTCACCGTTACAACGAACCGAAGACGATGACGATGGCTTCGTTATGACGATGGCCACCGATGTTACGCCGCGAAGCGGCGTGAAAATTTTAATTTTAGGTCGTGGAAAACGACATTTTTATATTGGAACCAGACCGTGAGTGGAGCCAAGCCCGTGAGTGAGTGTGTATACCCTATTCCTGGTTGCACATCTCGGTATGATGAAAAATATTGAAATTAAGGTAGTTTTTCATATACATATTCCTTGGATAGTAAATCACGATGACCGGTGGCAGTCAGCGCTCAATAGTACAGATGATAATGACTGTATACATTGCATATGTACCGAACTGTAACAAACGACTGGTAACAGTGGAAATGGTTTAAAAGCAGCAAGAGGCAGAACGACTTTTCCGCACACAAATGGTCCCTGTGGATCTGGAGGAGCCTAGGGCGAGATGGCTTGGGGAGATGGTCCTGGCCTGGTCCCACTATTAGGCTCTTCGGTCCAGCAAGTTGGGCACCGCTGGAGTAGCTTCCGGGAGCCGATGTCCGCGTCTTTGCGTTCGCGTCGCATTTTTTCGGAACTCGGCAGACTAGCTAAACATGTAGCCCGCTTGAAAGTGAATATTGTATGAAGGGAGTGGGCCCTGGGGCTAGCAATTAAGTACCGCTAAGAAGAGCCTCTGCCAGACACTTAATTAATTATTTGTGCCAATTTCCTTTTTTTTATAAGCAACTGCGAATTTTGTATCATGCCGCGAAGCGGCGCGAAATTTGCAGGTTTTTCAATGTGGATAGCTGGATTTTGACTGCTGCAAAGACAATTTTTACAACTGTACGTCCGACCGTTTGGGGGAATCATAGTTTCAGGACCTTCGGGGGGGGGGGGGGGGGCGACATGGCTCCTTGCCCCCCCCCCCCCTGGATCCGCCCCTGATTGAACATGCATAATGCATAACAGCATGATTCATGGGCGTACGGTCTAAACCAGTGGCTATCAATGGCAAGGGTATGGGTACCCCATTTTCATGATCATAATTATTCGTTACCCCCTCCCCCATGGCGAAGACTGCAGTTCATTGCTTCAAGCTATGCGGTACAGCATAACTTCAGGCGTTTACAACTGGTGCCATCTAGGGACAGGAATAGAAGTAGACACGTGTGATGTTGCTGTTAGTCTGAAACAGTGGTTCCCAGCGTATAACAACTCGTAAGCCGCAACACAAGGCTGAGAATCATTTAGCATGAATTGCTTCTTTTTTTATCAATTTAGTCCGAATGTTTTTGTATGGACGGATTTCCGAGGTCAGGACCAACGCTAAGCAGAGCTTGTTGCGCAGGTCCTGACCTCACCACCCGATCGCGCAATTCATGTTGGCCGGCAGCATTTAGAGACGAAAGTTTTACGTGCCCGACACACCTGGACACGGTCCACCCCGCTCACTGACGTCATCTGACCTTGAGTGCAACCGCTGCCACCGGCCACAGGCCATCCCAGTCAGGAGCAAATAGCGAGCGCCGAAGCGACTCGAACCCGGGCTGCCACTACCGGGATAGGTCCAGCGCTCTCCCAACTGAGCTACAGGGGCGGACCCTTGATGCTCTTTGCGATAATATAGTGACAGCGAAACAGAAACTGGGACTGATGAATGTGCAACGTGCACCATCATCAAATAAATCAGCTATAATTTCTCACATAGCTGCTTAATCTCCATAACTCCCTGCTCGAAGGCATTACCCTCCATTACCCAGAGTAGGGTAATTACCCCCTATTTGAGGATCACTGGTCTAAACCATCAAGCTTCTACAATATTATAAATATCCTCTGTACCCATGCATTCATTGAATCAAACTAATCCCGGTGATATCATTGCGTGTTTATGTACCGGTGGGATGTGTGTTAATTGCTGTTTTGTTCGCGGATCGGCCCTACCTATGCCCGAGGGCGGCGATGTTTGGTTTCGGACCGCCGAGCCCCGTCCGCCGGCATCAACACCGCTATTGTTTGCAGCGGTCGGGGCTGATCTTAGTCGGCCGCCAGCCAGCTGCTGGAGTATGTGAAGCAATCTGGCTGTCGGCACCTCCGTTATTTGAGGAGCTGTGGCGGGCTGCGTCATGCTCACAGCTTCCGGAACAGTCAGGCCGATTGCCCACATGACTAATCTGCGATTATGCCGAAATGACTGGTATAAATATTTTGGCACATCGAAAAGAGGATTTTGCATTTTTGCTGTAGCACCTGTAAGGGCCTTCATTTTTTCACAAGATAACATATTTTGCACAATGACTTCACGCCGACTCTGGTATCTTTTCCTGAGGTTCACATTTACCAAATCGAACACGATATCTTCCAGT
>JAXIVJ010006990.1:0-55000 GCA_036785665.1 Chirona hameri
GAGAGAGAGAGAGAGAGAGAGAGAGAGAGAGAGAGAGAGAGAGAGAGGGAGGGAGGGAGAGAGGGAGAGAGTTGCATGACGTGTTATGGTAATATATTGACGTTCACACCTCTGCCGAGGATTTTACGATTTGCGGTATCATACTTTAATAAACTATCCTTTAATTCTGGTTTGTCTTTTCATCATTTTCGTCTTGTCATAAACTTTCGAAAGTGAAGCTGATTTAACCGCGATACATACATCTAATAATGGTGTCGCCGTGGTCAAGGCTTTTCAATGATTGAGGAGGAAACACGCCTCGCTCACATTACCCTGGACTCTCCGGACATTTGGCCTTGACACTACCTGCTGTGCCGCGGCACACTCCCCGATATTATGCCGCCCTCTTCTCCCCTCCCCCAGTACGCGCTTCGACCCCACTGACACAATCTGGACACCCCTATTCGGGCGATTCCATTTCACGCATACCTATCGCGACCGTAGCGCCACGTGGTGTCACTGGAAGATACATAATAAACCGACTGTACATGAGCTGGGCGAATAAAGCTGGCTAAACACTATATTGCACACGATAAGATTGCACACGATTGCACACAGTACCAAAATGTGAGACCACAGCCAACATCAGGTCTGGGTCGGCCAGCAGGGGGCGCAGAAGGAGTAGGCTGTTGGGCTGTCCATTTCGAGGTAGAAGATCGGCCTGCCGCTGCACCTGATGATGGGCCTGGTTCTGGGGAGAGTTGGGCATGCGATGGTTGAAGCTGAAAAAAAAACAGGAGAAATCATGACATGATTACATTGACATGCCAATTTGTTATGCAAAGTGGGCAGAGCTTGTCAGGCACTGTGGCAGAAATTGAAACTCGGATCAGCAGTAGTACTATTTGGGGGATTTCATGTCAGAAAGGAGCAGAAGCAGGCAAATGAGGTCAGTGGCGGCGGAAGGTATTTTCGGATGGGTGGGGGGGGGGGGGGCAAAGAAACCCAGGGCGCCTCCTCGGGCCAAGCGCCCCCCCCCCAAACAAAAATCACGCTAAATGATATCTCCTCGGATTTTGGTCACAATAGTATACCAGTAAAACGCCTTTTTGGGCGATGACCGAGCGGGTGCGCTGATAAAGCTAAAACAGGTTTAAAATATGAAACGGTACGTGCGCACACGTGTACATTGACTGTGTCCCAATAATTAGTAACATATTCAATAGTTTTACCGTGGTTATATCCTAGTATGCATAATTTTAGGAACGTTCAGCTGAATGGAGATGTACAAAGTAAATGGCGCTTCCCTGGGACAAACTACATAAAAAGCATGTATTAAAGTGAAATATTCACCTTTTGATTTATTTACCTGCATTTGTATGTGTCACATGTATATGGGCGGATCCAGCCGGCCGTTTTTTTTTTTGGGGGGGGGACCGTTTTTAGCGGACCTTACCTACCCCCAATTTCGAATTTCTTCCCGGATTTGGCCCACTTTATTTTGCAACTACACGATTTCTTTTCTTTTTTAGCTTTTCGACCTTTTGGGATATCGAAAAAGGAAAGATCGTCAGCTTGCAGTTTGTATTGTTCCGACATTGCCCTACACTGAGCAAAATTATGTCAATTGTCGGCTGTACCCAGGGGCGTCGTCGATAATTTTTGAGTGGGGGGTCGGCTAAAATGGCGAAAGAAAAACTACCCATTTTTATGCGTGTATTTAGGCCTTTGCAGCATTTTTAATGTGGTCTTTCATGTTTTAGTAGCAGACTTGTCAATGATTCATATTTGTCATGAGTCGATTCACAGTGATTCACGGACCATAATGAATGATTCAATCATGATTCAATCACTCAACATTACCATAATGAATGATTCAATCGTGATTCAATCACTCAACATTACCATAATGAATGCTTCAATCATGATTCAATCACTCAACATTACCATAATGAATGATTCAATCTTGATTCAATCACTCAACATTAAAGGGAAGCGTCGACTCCTTTGTCTAACTCCTTTGATTTTGAATGTGCTACTCTAAGATTTTATGAGCGTGATAGGGAGGTCATGCTCTACCTGTGTGCCAATTTTCATGCACGTCAGAATAGTCTGCTGTTTGACCTTAAACATATGACCTGCTCTAACTCCTTTGATTTGAAATGTGCGACTCTAAGATTTTACCAGAATGATCACTAGGTCGTGATCTGTCTGTGTACCAATTTTGAAGCAATCCAAATAGTCCGCGAATGTATTTCCGAATGTGAATGTGAATGTGAGCCAATTGGACACGCGTGTTGTTTATTTTGATTATAAAATGATATTTATAATATTTATTATAATTGCAAATTCCAAGTTCCAAAAGCATTAATGACTTTACGTTTCACTTTTTTAAGCAAATAGAACATTTATTTTGATTTTGCCTTAGGTATTATTTTGTATAAAGCATGATGTGGAATAAAGCGGCGCCGATGCGACAGTGATATTTGGGACATGCAGAGGTCATGCAAATGTTTGTTTATGATTTAGTTTTTGATATGGTATAGCCTAGAAATTAGGAAAAGGTGGGTACCTTTTGATAATTTTTCGTGTGAAAAAGGTGTGCGTGTACTGTGTGGTTTATGAACCAAAGTATGAGTTAGTTACCTTTTTTAAGTATTTAGGTACCTACCCCTAACCCTACCAGTTCCAAGGTATTCACCTAGTTAGGGCTGATTGAACAGTGACTTTGTGCCCACTGGAGTTGGACACAAAGCCTCACTTTCTTTACGAATAGATGAATTACAGGCTACAGCTCAGGACACAGAGCTCATATAATTGGCCATTAAGTGCCTGGTTTGTCCACAAGGCACAGATGAATGCTGGGCCGCTGGCATATTTTGTGGACAGTTTATGCTGTTCGACCAAAAAAGAATGATTCTTTGAGCAATGAATGATTCAATCAGCCTATTTTCTCTGTATGAATGATTCAATCAGTGACTCACAACAGGTTTGCGCATGAGGTGAATCGATTCATGAGTGATTCATTCGAAATAAGAATGATTCAATCAAAAGTAGTCGATTCACATTGAATCATTGACAAGTCTGTTTAGTAGGTACATACTTGTTATTTAGCGCTGCGAAGCGGCGCGAAATTTTTACGGGTTTGCCTGATAAAACCCAGACACATAGGCGGTGGGCCTTGTAGAGAATAATAAGCTAAACATGCTATTCATTATAATATGCTATTCATTCAATTCACCGCTACAACGAACCAAAGACGATGACGATGGCTTCGTTATGACGATGGCCACTGATGTGACGCCGCGAAGCGGCGTGAAAATGTTAATTTTAGGTCGTGGAAAACGAAATTTTACTATTGGAGCCAGACCGTGAGTGGAGCCAAGCCTCAGATAACCCCTTTTCCTGGTTACACATCTCGGTATGATGAAAAAATATTGAAATGAAGGTAGTTTTTCATATACCAGTTATGCCTCGTATAGTAAATCACGATGACCGGTGGCAGTCAGCGCTCAATAGTACATATAATAATAATAACTGTATACATATGAACTAAACTGTAACAAACAACAGTGCAAATGGTTTGAAAGCAGCAAAGGGGAAGAACGACTTTTCCGCGCATAAATGGTCCCTGTGGATCTGGAGGAGCCTGGGGGAGATGGTCTTGGCCTGGTCCCCACTATTAGCTCTTCGGTCCAGCAAGCTGGGCACCGCTGAAGCAGCTTCCGGGTGCCGATGTCCGCGTCTTTGCGTTCGCGTCGCCTTTTTTCGGAACTCTGCAGACTAGCTAAACATGTAGCCCGCTTGAAAGTTAATATTTTATTAAGGGAATGGGCCCTGGGGCTAGGAATGAGGTACCGCCAAGGAGAGACTGCCGGACACTTAATGAATTTTTTCCCATTTTCCAAATTTGTATAAGCAATTGCGCATTGTGTCATGCCGCGAAGCTGCGAGCAATTTGCAAGTTTTTCACTGTGGATAGCTGGACTTTGAATGCTGCAAAGGCAATTTTTACAACTGTACCTACGTCTGACCGTTGGGGGGGGGGGACATAGTATCAGGACCTTTGTGGGGGGGGGGGGGGGCATGGTCCCTTTGGCCCCCTGGATCCGCCCCTGCACATGTGTGGTTTCAAATTGATCGTGCCTCAATTTAAAAGTGAAATAACAACATTTTCTATTGCAAAAAATTAAATTATGGGAAATTAAAAAAATATGTGCTAACATATGGTGACGAACAGTATAATCCATCACTATATCTGGTTTGAATGTTATTTGTAAACAAGTCATAGGGCCAGCAATGAAGAAAGTGCTCCAAGAAGCGTGACAACGTCCCTGATCGGTCAATGAAACAAATCGCATACACTAAATACGTCGCCATCCTTGGCCAAATTAATCCGCGGAATGCATCACGGTTTTCTGAAACGTTTATTGATTGATTATGAATACACGGTTTAGATAAATGTTTTGTGTGTGCACTGTAATATGTTAAATACCTGTTTATTGAAAATTGATGGGATTTGTTTTTTTTAATAAGTCGTGAACACTAAATAGTTTGCCGTCCGGGCCAAGTTAAACTGCCGATTTCAATGCACCTTTTTCAAATGAGAGTTGATTGGTCATATAAGTTTGGTACATATTCGCAAAAGATAGAGTGATGAAACATTATATGCCTTCATGATAAATAACAATGTGTAGGCAGACTAATTTTCGCTGGGTTCAATATGTTATTCAAATATTGGAATACAAAAATGTAATTACAAAATTATGATTACAAAATTGTAATTACAAAATTGTTATAACACAATCGAACCTGACCTAAACTTTACAGCAATTACGGCCACAGGGACCCACGTTTAGAACACAACACCCCGCTCGCATTCGCTCCCTGCGCTGTGACCTACGGGGGGAGCTGTCTCCACCCCCGGCCCCAGACCATATCGTAGATAAGTCGTAAATAATAAGTTTCCCGATGTATTTGCGCGGCCCCGCCCCTTGCAATTGTAAAAATACGGAGAAAAACTTCCAACAACACGAACGAACATTGAAGAAGAAAAAAAACGTTCCAACGGGAGAAGAAGAACGTTCCAACGGATTCACGTACGAACGCTTCCAAATGCGGCCCCATCGGCCCCGCCCCTTGCATTGTCAAAATATACGAAGAAAATCCGTGCCAACAACACGTACGAAGGCTGCAAAAAAACGTTCTAACGAAACCGTTCCAACGGATTCCAAAAATATACGGATAAAAAGACGTTCCAACAACACGTACGAACGCTGACAAAAAAAAAACGTTCTTAACAAAACCATTCTAAAGGATCCAATTTTTGTTGTCACAAAGCGCTTGTAACATATTGTACGGTTCATCCTGGCTTTGAAATAGGGATGCGTGAAACGTCACAACAAATTTGAAGTGGAACATACACAAGTGTTTCATAAACTGGATAGAATCGGATAAAACTTTAACTTCGCATAGATATAAACAACCGTTTTATCTAACAAAAGGGAATGTTTTCTTGCCTTGCTGATCATTAAATAATATATTTGTATATAAATATCCGCCAGGGTTTCAATTGACCTTGCTTCTACCTGACAATTTACAAGTCTGCTAAATTATGGTCTGTGGAAGTATACGCTTTTGTGTATAAAATATAAACGTTTGGCATATTGCTTGATCCAAACTAGCATGTGTTTTCGTGAACGGATACTATTTCCTTTCAAATCCATGTAAGATGAGGCCTTGAAACACAGGTGGCCAGAGCGCCCCTCAGGCGGACAGAGCGCTTCTCTCAGGCGGACAGAGCGCCCCCACCCAGGCGGCCAGAGCGCCCCCTCTCAGGCGGCCAGAGCGGCCCCTCTCAAGCGGCCAGAGCGCCCCATCTCAGGCAACCAGAGCACCCCCTCTCAGGCGGCCAGAGCACCCCTTCTCCGGCGGCCAGAGCGCCCCCTCTCAGGCGGCCAGAGCGACCCCTTTCAAGCAGCCAGAACACCCCCTCTCAGGCGGCCAGAGCGCACCTCTCTGGCGGCCAGAGCTCTCAAGCTGCCAGAGCGCCCCCTCAGGCTGCCAGAGCGCCCCCTCTCAGGCAGCCAGAGGGCCCTCTTTCAGGCGACCAGAGCGCCCCCTCTCAGACGGCCAGAGCGGCCCCTCTCAAGCGGCCAGAGCGCCCCCTCAGGCGGCCAGAGCGCCCCTCTCAGGCAACCAGAGCACCCCCTCTCAGGCGGCCAGGCGGCCAGAGCGCCTCCACTCAGGCGGCCCGAGCGCTTTTTCTCAGGCGGCCAGAGCGCCCCCTCTCAGGTGACAGAGCGCCCCCTCTCAGGCCAGCAGCCCCTGCCAAACACAAAGCTCCCCTCGGCTGAGTTTGGGGCGCAACTGCCTCCTTCCCCCTGCCTCCCCTCCTCTTCCACCGCCACTGCCAGATACCCCCTCATGCTGCCAGAGCGCCCCTCAGGTGGCCAGAGCCTCCCTCATGCGGCCAGAGCGCCCCCTCAGGAAGCCAGAGCGCCCCCTCAGGAAGCCAGAGCGCCCCCTCAGGCAGCCAGAGCGCCCCCACCCCCTCAGGCGGCCAGAGCGCCCCTCAGGCAGCAAGAGCGCCCTCCCCCTTAGTGCCCCTCAGACTGCCAGAGCGCCCCCTTAGGCAGCCAGAGCGCCCCCTCAGGCAGACAGAGCGCCCCTCAGGCAGCCAGAGCGCCCGCTCGGGCGGCCAGAGCGCCCGCTCGGGCGGCCAGAGCGCCCCCTCAGGCAGCCAGAGCGCCCCATCAGGCAGACAGAGCGCCCCTCAGGCAGCCAGAGCGCCTCCTCAGGCGGCCAGAGCGCCCCCTCAGGCAGCCAGAGCGCCCCCTCAGGCAGCCAGAGCGCCCCCTCAGGCAGCCAGAGCGCCCCATCAGGCTGACAGAGCGCCCCCTCAGGCAGCCAGAGCGCCTCCTCAGGCGGCCAGAGCGCCCCCCTCAGGCGGCCAGAGCGCCCCCTCAGGCGGCCTCAGGCGGCCAGAGCGCCCCCTCAGGCGGCCAGAGCGCCCCCTCAGGCGGCCAGAGCGCCCCCTCAGGTGGCCAGAGCGCCCCCTCAGGCGGCCAGAGCGCCCCTCAGGCGGCCAGAGCGCCCCCTCAGGCGGCCAGAGCGCCCCCTCAGGCGGCCAGAGCGCCCCCTCAGGCAGCCAGAGCGCCCCCTCAGGCGGCCAGAGCGCCCCTTCAGGCGGCCAGAGGCCCCCCTTGGCCTTGGCTTTCCCTTGGAATCCGCAGCCCCTGCCAAACACAAAGCGCCCCTCGGCTGATTTTTTTTTTTGGGGGGGGGGGGCATCTGCCCCCCTGCCCCCTCTTCCGCCGCCCCTGAATGAGGTTCTTTATTGCCGAGGTTAGTAAACACGATAATCGCAAAGGAATACAAACTTGAGTCATCTTAGTATGAAAGACAATGAGCACATCCTTGAAAATGTTAAAATTAAGTTATACATTTGCTAAGTGGTTGGACAGGACAGGTATTCGCTGCCAGGATCCGTCACACCATGGATAATATTTGAAATTCATTAATCTAAATAAACATTGCATGTTTCTAGACTAGCTTTGTCTTAGAAATGCAGTGGTTGCATTTATTTGTCTGTATCTGGTCAGTAAAAGCAAAAAAAAAACGAAGACAAAAAAATGACGTCATGAGTTACTTATACTTCGAGAGCTATAACTCAGTCAAAAATAAAGATATTGCTTTGAAATTTGGTTTAAGCATCGTTCATACTCGGTTCTCTAATACATATTCCGTTTTTATTTTGGCAAATCTTCAAAACAAACTTTTGTGGAAATTCTTCCAAAAAAATCGTTTTTTTTTGCATTTTTGGTGATCAACAACCCCAAATTTTGCAAATCCGAGATAGCCATTTTAAAGACATTGTCATTTCCTTTCTTTTGACGCCTTTTATTTGCGAGTTGCATTAACATTCTATTTTCTACGATTTTTCAAACAATTGACGTTTTTCACCAAAAATGACGACATGACGTCACTAAAACGTCATTATCTCCCAGAAATTTCAGGAATTTCAACAAAACTTTGGCGGAAGACGTATAATTGATGCACCATAAGGCACTGTAAGTTTCACTGTGATATATTTCATAGTTTTCAAGTTATTGAGAAAATCCGGGGGGGGGGGGGGGGGGGGCGGGGGAGCGGGGGGAAATTCCCCCCCCCCCCACAGCGCCGCGCGGGTTAATGTTTGCTATGTTTATGTTTGTTTGCCATGTTGAAAAATCGTACATTTTCACACATTGTGCAAATTCGCTATTATAAATGTATTCCTGCTTTGCATTAGGGTTAGGCTTTTCCACATCAGGGAAATATGACACCAGATATGTGGTCAGAACTTGAAAGATAAGTATCTGTTGTAGAACTTAGGGAACGACTCTAATGGCTATCCCAAATAGATAACCTAACATTTTGCTCTTGGTGTAGCCTCGGGGTGTGAAAGACAAATACATGAAATTAGTACATATCTGCTACAAGCACAACTGCTAAATGCGTAATGCACTGTGCCATATTGTATATTGATCTTCCGAGGGCCAATCATCTCAGATAAACGCCTGTATAATGTATAATATTATTCGAAACGTTCAAAAACGAAAACTATATTTGACAACTCGGTTCCGGTAAGCTTGGACAAAAGTCATTTTTTTTACCATGTCCTTAGATAATTGATGCTTCGGCAGATGTACATTTCAACATATTTATCTCTCTCTCTTATTTACATATTTCTCTTATTACATATTATTAACATATTTATCCTCTCCCCAACCCCTGTACCCAGCAGCACCCTGTTCAACCCCTGTACCTAGCAGAACCTCTCCCCAACCCCTGTACCCAGCAGTACCCCTCCCCAACCCTTGTACCCAGCAGCACCCTCCCCAACCCCTGTACCCAGCAGCACCCTGCTCAACCCTTGTACCCAGCAGCACCCTGTTCAACCCCTGTACCTAGCAGAACATCTCCCCAACCCCTGTACCCAGCAGCACCCTGCTCAACCCCTGTACCCAGCAGCACCCTGCTCAACCCCTGTACCCAGCAGCATCCCTCCCCAACCCCTGTACCCAGCAGCACCCTGCTCAAACCCTGTACCCAGCAGCACCCTGCTCAACCCCTGTACCCAGCAGCACCCCTCCCCAACCCCTGTACCCAGCAGTATCCCTCCCCAACCCCTGTACCCAGCAGCACCCTCCCCAACCCCTGTACCCAGCAGCACCCTGCTCAACCCCTGTACCCAGCAGCACCCTGCTCAACCCCTGTACCCAGCAGTACCCTGCTCAACCCCTGTACCCAGCAGCACCCTGCTCAACCCCTGTACCCAGCAGCACCCTGCTCAACCCCTGTACCCAGCAGCACCCTGCTCAAACCCTGTACCCAGCAGCACCCTGCTCAACCCCTGTACCCAGCAGCACCCCTCCCCAACCCCTGCACCCAGCAGCACCCTGCCCAACCCTTGTACCCTGCAGCACCTCTCCCCAACCCCTGTACCCAGCAGCACCCTGCCCAACCCTTGTACCCAGCAGCACCTCTCCCCAACCCCTGTACCCAGCAGAACCTCTCCCCAACCCCTGTACCCAGCAGCATCCCTCCCCAACCCCTGCACACAGCAGCACCCTGTTCAACCCCTGTACCCAACAGCACCCTGCTCAACCCTTGTACCCAGCAGCACCCTGCTCAACCCCTGTACCCAGCAGCACCCTGCTCATCCCCTGTACCCAGCAGCACCCTCTCCCCAACCCCTGTACCCAGCAGCACCCCTCCCCAACCCCTGTACCCAGCAGCACCCCTCCCTAACCCCTATACCCAGCAGCACCCCTCCCCAACCCCTGTACCCAGCAGCATCCCTCCCCAACCCCTGTACCCAGCAGCACCCCTCCCCAACCCCTGTACCCAGCAGCACCCCTCCCCAACCCCTGTACCCAGCAGCACCCTGCTCAACCCCTGTACCCAGCAGCACCCTGCTCAACCCATGCACCCAGCAGCACCCTGTTCAACCCCTGTACCTAGCAGAACCTCTCCCCAACCCCTGTATCCAGCAGTACCCTCCCCAACCCTTGTACCCAGCAGCACCCTGCTCAATCCCTGTACCCAGCAGCGCCCCTCCCCAACCCTTGTACCCAGCAGCACCCTGCTCAACCCCTGTACCCAACAGCACCCCTCCCCAACCCCTGTACCCAGCATCACCCCTGCCCAACCCTTGTACCCAGCAGCACCCTGTTCAACCCCTGTACCTAGCAGAACCTCTCCCCAACCCCTGTACCCAGCAGTACCCCTCCCGAACCCTTGTACCCAGCAGCACCCTGCTCAATCCCTGTACCCAGCAGCACCCTGCTCAACCCCTGTACCCAGCAGCACTCCTCCCCAACCCTTGTACCCAGCAGCACCCTGTTCAACCCCTGTACCTAGCAGAACCTTTCCCCAACCCCTGTACCCAGCAGCACCCTGTTCAACCCCTGTACCTAGCAGAACCTCTCCCCAACCCCTGTACCCAGCAGTACCCCTCCCCAACCCTTGTACCCAGCAGCACCCTCCCCAACCCCTGTACCCAGCAGCACCCTGCTCAACCCTTGTACCCAGCAGCACCCTGTTCAACCCCTGTACCTAGCAGAACATCTCCCCAACCCCTGTACCCAGCAGCACCCTGTTCAACCCCTGTACCTAGGAGAACCTCTCCCCAACCCCTGTACCCAGCAGTACCCCTCCCCAACCCTTGTACCCAGCAGCACCCTCCCCAACCCCTGTACCCAGCAGCACCCTGCTCAACCCTTGTACCCAGCAGCACCCTGTTCAACCCCTGTACCTAGCAGAACCTCTCCCCAACCCCTGTACCCAGCAGCACCCTGTTCAACTCCTGTACCTAGCAGAACCTCTCCCCAACCCCTGTATCCAGCAGTACCCCTCCCCAATCCTTGTACCCAGCAGCACCCTGCTCAATCCCTGTACCCAGCAGCACCCCTCCCCAACCCTTGTACCCAGCAGCACCCTGCTCAACCCCTGTACCCAACAGCACCCCTCCCCAACCCCTGTACCCAGCATCACCCCTCCCCAACCCTTGTACCCAGCAGCACCCTGTTCAACCCCTGTACCTAGCAGAACCTCTCCCCAACCCCTGTACCCAGCAGCACCCTGTTCAACCCCTGTACCTAGCAGAACCTCTCCCCAACCCCTGTACCCAGCAGTACCCCTCCCGAACCCTTGTACCCAGCAGCACCCTGCTCAATCCCTGTACCCAGCAGCACCCTGCTCAACCCCTGTACCCAGCAGCACTCCTCCCAACCCTTGTACCCAGCAGCACCCTTTTCAACCCCTGTACCTAGCAGAACCTCTCCCCAACCCCTGTACCCAGCAGCACCCTGTTCAACCCCTGTACCTAGCAGAACCTCTCCCCAACCCCTGTACCCAGCAGTACCCCTCCCCAACCCTTGTACCCAGCAGCACCCTCCCCAACCCCTGTACCCAGCAGCACCCTGCTCAACCCCTGTACCTAGCAGAACCTCTCCCCAACCCCTGCACCCAGCAGCACCCTGTTCAACCCCTGTACCTAGCAGAACCTCTCCCAACCCCTGTACCCAGCAGTACCCCTCCCGAACCCTTGTACCCAGCAGCACCCTGCTCAACCCCTGCACCCAGCGGCACCCTTCCCAGCCGCGGCGCTGCCTCTCCCCGGCCAGTAAATCTGCCTCCCGGATCTGTACGGGCCGTTCAGTGAGGACAAACGGCACCAGGTGCGTTGGGTGGCCGCCGAGGCCAGCACAGCTCACGGCGTGAGTTATTGAGTGGGCGGCAGTACACGTCCGCGGAGACGGCCGGCACCTACAGATGGTCTGGGCAGTGTGTCTGCACTGGTCTGCCAGTGTGTCAGTGTGTCAGTGTGTCGGCAGTGTCTGTGTTATACGGCGCCATGCCAGTATATTAACATTTTGAACGCCGCAGCAGGTCTGACATCGACCGACATTCAGCTCAATGATATGTTGGGCGTGCGTCGGTTTATTAGTGTTGTATATTGATATTTGGTGGAGCTATACGGTGCTATGGTGTGAGTCAATTATTTCTAGGGACCTCTGGTGATAGTGACGGGGAATGGGGTACAGGGTGAGGGACGGGGTGGTTGGAGAATAGGACAATGCAGAGAGATGCAGAGAGGTAGAGGGATGAGGATTGCACAGGGCGCTGCCTGCAGAGGAGGGAGAGAGATACTGACGCAGGGATCATAGTCACACACGGACTGTCTACTGACGCAGGGATCATAGTCACACACAGACTGTCTACTGACGCAGGGATCATAGTCACACACGAACTGTCTACTGACGCAGGGATCATAGTCACACACGGACTGTCTACTGACGCAGGGATCATAGTCACACACGGACTGTCTACTGACGCAGGAATCAGTGCCTACACACGGACTGTCTACTGACGCAGGGATCAGTCCAGTCCGTGTGTGTGATAGTCCAGTCCGTGTGATCACACACAGTCCGTGTTTGATCATAGTCACACACAGACTGTCTACTGACGCAGGGATCATAGTCACACACGGATTGTCTACTGACGCAGGGATCAGAGTCACACACGGACTGTCTACTGACGCAGGGATCATAGTCACACACGGACTGTCTACTGGCGCAGGGATCATAGTCACACACAGACTGTCTACTGACGCAGGGATCATAGTCACACACGGACTGTCTACTAACGCAGGGATCATAGTCACACACGGACTGTCTACTGACGCAGGGATCATAGTCACACACGGACTGTCTACTGACGTAGGGATCATAGTCACACACGGACTGTCTACTGACGCAGGGATCATAGTCACACAGGGACTGTCTACTGATGCAGGGATCATAGTCACACACGAGCTGTCTACTGATGCAGGGATCACAGTCACACACGGACTGTCTACTGACGCAGGGATCAGTGCCTACACACGGACTGTCTACTGACGCATGTATCATAGTCACACACGGACTGTCTACTGACGCAGGGATCAGTGCCTACACACGGACTGTCTACGGACACAGGGATCATAGTCACACACGGACTGTCTACTGACGCAGGGATCATAGCCACACACAGACTGTCTACTGACGCAGGGATCATAGTCACACACGGACTGTCTACTGACGCAGGGATCATAGTCACACAGACTGTCTACTGACGCAGGAATCATAGTCACACACGGACTGTCTACTGACGCAGGGATCAGAGTCACACACGGACTGTCTACTGACGCAGGAATCATAGTCACACACGGACTGTCTACTGACGCAGGGATCAGAGTCACACACAGACTGTCTACTGACGCAGGAATCATAGTCACACACGGACTGTCTACTGACGCAGGGATCATAGTCACACACGGACTGTCTACTGACGCAGGGATCATAGTCACACACGGACTGTCTACTGACGCAGGGATCATAGTCACACACGGACTGTCTACTGACGCAGGGATCAGTGTCACACACGGACTGTCTACTGACGCAGGGATCATAGTCACACACGGACTGTCTACTGGCGCAGGGATCATAGTCACACACGGACTGTCTACTGACGCAGGGATCATAGTCACACACGGACTGTCTACTGACGCAGGGATCAGTGTCACACACGGACTGTCTACTGGCGCGGGGACTGTCTATACCCGGACTGTCTACTAACGCAGGGATCAGAGTCACACACGGACTGTCTACTGCCGCAGGGATCATAGTCACACACGGACTGTCTACTGACGCAGGGATCAGTCACACACGGACTGTCTACTGACGCAGGGATCATAGTCACACACGGACTGTCTACTGACGCAGGGATTAGAGTCACATACGGACTGTCTACTGACGCAGGGATCATAGTCACACACGGACTGTCTACTGACGCAGGGATCATAGTCACACACGGACTGTCTACTGACGCAGGGATCATAGTCACACACGGACTGTCTACTGACGCAGGGATCATAGTCACACACGGACTGTCTACTGACGCAGGGATCATAGTCACACACGGACTGTCTACTGACGCAGGGATCATAGTCACACACGGACTATCTACTGACGCAGATATCATAGTCACACACGGACTGTCTACTGACGCAGGGATCAGTGCCTACATACGGACTGTCTACTGACGCAGGGATCATAGTCACACACGGACTGTCTACTGACGCAGGGATCATAGTCACACACAGACTGTCTACTGACGCAGGGATCAGTCACACACGGACTGTCTACTGACGCAGGGATCATAGTCACACACGGACTGTCTACTGACGCAGGGATCATAGTCACACAAGGACTGTCTACTGACGCAGAGATCAGAGTCACACACGGACTGTCTACTGACGCAGGAATCATAGTCACACACGGACTGTCTACTGACGCAGGGATCATAGTCACACACGGACTGTCTACTGACGCAGGGATCAGAGTCACACACGGACTGTCTACTGACGCAGGGATCAGTGTCTACACACGGACTGTCTACTGCCGCAGGGATCAGTCACACACGGGCTGTCTACTGACGCAGGAATCATAGTCACCTACGGACTGTCTACTGACGCAGGGATCAGTCACACACGGACTGTCTACTGACGCAGGGATTATAGTCACACACGGACTGTCTACTGACGCAGGGATCATAGTCACACACGGACTGTTTACTGCCGCAGGGATCATAGTCACACACGGACTGTCTACTGACGCAGGGACTGTCTACACACGGACTGTCTACTGACGCAGGGATCATAGTCACACACGGACTGTCTACTGACGCAGGGACTGTCTACACACGGACTGTCTACTGACGCAGGGATCATAGTCACACACGGACTGTCTACTGACGCAGGGACTGTCTACACACGGACTGTCTACTGACGCAGGGGTCATAGTCACGCACGGACTGTCTACTGACGCAGGGATCATAGTCACACACGGACTGTCTACTGACGCAGGGATCATAGTCACACACGGACTGTCTACTGACGCAGGGATCATAGTCACACACGGACTGTCTACTGACACAGGGATCATAGTCACACACGGACTGTCTACTGACGCAGGGATCAGTGTCTACACACGGACTGTCTACTGACGCAGGGATCAGTCACACACGGACTGTCTACTGACGCAGGGATCATAGTCACACACAGACTGTCTACTGACGCAGGAATCATAGTCACACACGGACTGTCTACTGACGCAGGGATCATAGTCACACACGGACTGTCTACTGACGCAGGGATCATAGTCACACACGGACTGTCTACTGACGCAGGGATCATAGTCACACAGGGACTGTCTACTGACGCAGGTATCATAGTCACACACGGACTGTCTACTGACGCAGGGATCATAGTCACACATGGACTGTCTACTGACGCAGGGATCATAGTCACACACGGACTGTCTACTGACGCAGGGATCATAGTCACACACGGACTGTCTACTGACCCAGGGATCAGAGTCACACACGGACTGTCTACTGACGCAGGGATCATAGTCACACACGGACTGTCTACTGACGCAGGGATCATAGTCACACACGGACTGTCTACTGACACAGGGATCATAGTCACACACGGACTGTCTACTGACGCAGGGATCATAGTCACACACAGACTGTCTACTGACGCAGGGATCATAGTCACACACGGACTGCCTACTGACGCAGGGATCATAGTCACACACAGACTGCCTACTGACGCAGGGATCACAGTCACACACGGACTGTCTACTGACGCAGGGATCATAGTCACACACAGACTGTCTACTGACGCACGGACTGTCTATACACGGACTGTCTACTGACGCAGGGATCATAGTCACACACGGAATGTCTACTGACGCAGGGACTGTCTACACACGGACTGTCTACTAACGCAGGGATCATAGTCACTCACGGACTGTCTACTGACGCAGGGATCATAGTCACACACGGACTGTCTACTGACGCAGGGACTGTCTACACACGGACTGTCTACTGACGCAGGGATCATAGTCACACACGGACTGTACTGACGCAGGGACTGTCTACACACGGACTGTCTACTGACGCAGGGATCATAGTCACACACGGACTGTCTACTGACGCAGGGATCATAGTCACACACGGACTGTCTACTGACGCAGGGATCATAGTCACACACGGACTGTCTACTAACGCAGGGATCATAGTCACACAGGGACTGTCTACTGACGCAGGGATCATAGTCACACACGGACTGTCTACTGACGCAGGGACTGTCTACACACGGACTGTCGACTGACGCAGGGATCATAGTCACACACGGACTGTCTACTGACGCAGGGATCATAGTCACACACGGACTGTCTACTGACGCAGAGATCAGAGTCACACATGGACTGTCTACTGACGCAGGGACTGTCTACACACGGACTGTCTACTGACGCAGGGATCATAGTCACACACGGACTGTCTACTGACGCAGGGATCATAGTCACACACGGACTGTCTACTGATGCAGGGATCATAGTCACACTCGGACTGTCTACTGACGCAGGGATTAGCGTCACATACGGACTGTCTACTGACGCAGGGATCATAGTCACACACAGAATGTCTACTGACGCAGGGACTGTCTACACACGGACTGTCTACTGACGCAGGGATCATAGTCACACACAGACTTTATACTGACGCACGGACTGTCTACACACGGACTGTCTACTGACGCAGGGATCATAGTCACCCACGGACTGTCTACTGACGCAGGGACTGTCTATACACGGACTGTCTACTGACGCAGGGATCACAGTCACACACGGACTGTCTACTGACGCAGGTGTCATAGTCACACAGGGACTGTACTGACGCAGGGATCAGAGTCACACACGGACTGTCTACTGACGCAGGGATCATAGTCACCCACGGACTGTCTACTGACGCAGGGATCATAGTCACACACGGACTGTCTACTGACGCAGGGCTCATAGTCACACACGGACTGTCTACTGACGCAGGGATCATAGTCACCCACGGACTGTCTACTGACGCAGGGATCATAGTCACACACGGACTGTCTACTGACGCAGGGATCATAGTCACCCACAGACTGTCTACTGACGCAGGGATCATAGTCACACACGGACTGTCTACTGACGCAGGGATCATAGTCACCCACGGACTGTCTACTGACGCAGGGACTGTCTACACACGGACTGTCTACTGACGCAGGGATCATAGTCACACACGGACTGTCTACTGACGCAGGGACTGTCTACACACGGACTGTCTACTGACGCAGGGATCATAGTCACACACGGACTGTCTACTGACGCAGGGACTGTCTACACACGGACTGTCTACTGACGCAGGGACTGTCTACACACGGACTGTCTACTGACGCAGGGATCATAGTCACACACGGACTGTCTACTGACGCAGGGATCATAGTCACACACGGACTGTCTACTGACGCAGGGATCATAGTCACACAGGGACTGTCTACTGACGCAGGGATCAGAGTCACACACGGACTGTCTACTGACGCAGGGATCATAGTCACACACGGACTGTCTACTGACGCAGGGATCATAGTTACACAGGGACTGTCTACTGACGCAGGGATCAGAGTCACCCACGGACTGTCTACTGACGCAGGGATCATAGTCACACACGGACTGTCTACTGACGCAGGGAGCATAGTCACACACGGACTGTCTACTGACGCAGGGACTGTCTACACACGGACTGTCTACTGACGCAGGGATCATAGTCACACACGGACTGTCTACTGACGCAGGGATCATAGTCACCCACGGACTGTCTACTGACGCAGGGATCAGTGTCTACACACGGACTGTCTACTGACGCAGGGATTATAGTCACACACGGACTGTCTACTGACGCAGGGACTGTCTACACACGGACTGTCTACTAACGCAGGGATCATAGTCACTCACGGACTGTCTACTGACGCAGGGATCATAGTCACACACGGACTGTCTACTGACGCAGGGACTGTCTACACACGGACTGTCTACTGACGCAGGGATCATAGTCACACACGGACTGTCTACTGACGCAGGGACTGTCTACACACGGACTGTCTACTGACGCAGGGGTCATAGTCACACACGGACTGTCTACTGACGCAGGGATCATAGTCACACAGGGACTGTCTACTGACGCAGGTATCATAGTCACACACGGACTGTCTACTGACGCAGGGATCATAGTCACACATGGACTGTCTACTGACGCAGGGATCATAGTCACACACGGACTGTCTACTGACGCAGGGATCATAGTCACACACGGACTGTCTACTGACGCAGGGATCATAGTCACACAGGGACTGTCTACTGACGCAGGTATCATAGTCACACACGGACTGTCTACTGACGCAGGGATCATAGTCACACATGGACTGTCTACTGACGCAGGGATCATAGTCACACACGGACTGTCTACTGACGCAGGGATCATAGTCACACACGGACTGTCTACTGACCCAGGGATCAGAGTCACACACGGACTGTCTACTGACGCAGGGATCATAGTCACACACGGACTGTCTACTGACGCAGGGATCATAGTCACACACGGACTGTCTACTGACACAGGGATCATAGTCACACACGGACTGTCTACTGACGCAGGGATCATAGTCACACACAGACTGTCTACTGACGCAGGGATCATAGTCACACACGGACTGCCTACTGACGCAGGGATCATAGTCACACACAGACTGCCTACTGACGCAGGGATCACAGTCACACACGGACTGTCTACTGACGCAGGGATCATAGTCACACACAGACTGTCTACTGACGCACGGACTGTCTACACACGGACTGTCTACTGACGCAGGGATCATAGTCACACACGGACTGTCTACTGACGCAGGGACTGTCTACACACGGACTGTCTACTAACGCAGGGATCATAGTCACTCACGGACTGTCTACTGACGCAGGGATCATAGTCACACACGGACTGTCTACTGACGCAGGGACTGTCTACACACGGACTGTCTACTGACGCAGGGATCATAGTCACACACGGACTGTACTGACGCAGGGACTGTCTACACACGGGCTGTCTACTGACGCAGGGACTGTCTACACACGGACTGTCTACTGACGCAGGGATCATAGTCACACACGGACTGTCTACTGACGCAGGGACTGTCTACACACGGACTGTCGACTGACGCAGGGATCATAGTCACACACGGACTGTCTACTGACGCAGGGATCATAGTCACACACGGACTGTCTACTGACGCAGAGATCAGAGTCACACATGGACTGTCTACTGACGCAGGGACTGTCTACACACGGACTGTCTACTGACGCAGGGATCATAGTCACACACGGACTGTCTACTGACGCAGGGATCATAGTCACACACGGACTGTCTACTGATGCAGGGATCATAGTCACACTCGGACTGTCTACTGACGCAGGGATTAGCGTCACATACGGACTGTCTACTGACGCAGGGATCATAGTCACACACAGAATGTCTACTGACGCAGGGACTGTCTACACACGGACTGTCTACTGACGCAGGGATCATAGTCACACACAGACTTTATACTGACGCACGGACTGTCTACACACGGACTGTCTACTGACGCAGGGATCATAGTCACCCACGGACTGTCTACTGACGCAGGGACTGTCTATACACGGACTGTCTACTGACGCAGGGATCACAGTCACACACGGACTGTCTACTGACGCAGGTGTCATAGTCACACAGGGACTGTACTGACGCAGGGATCAGAGTCACACACGGACTGTCTACTGACGCAGGGATCATAGTCACCCACGGACTGTCTACTGACGCAGGGATCATAGTCACACACGGACTGTCTACTGACGCAGGGCTCATAGTCACACACGGACTGTCTACTGACGCAGGGATCATAGTCACCCACGGACTGTCTACTGACGCAGGGATCATAGTCACACACGGACTGTCTACTGACGCAGGGATCATAGTCACCCACAGACTGTCTACTGACGCAGGGATCATAGTCACACACGGACTGTCTACTGACGCAGGGATCATAGTCACCCACGGACTGTCTACTGACGCAGGGACTGTCTACACACGGACTGTCTACTGACGCAGGGATCATAGTCACACACGGACTGTCTACTGACGCAGGGACTGTCTACACACGGACTGTCTACTGACGCAGGGATCATAGTCACACACGGACTGTCTACTGACGCAGGGACTGTCTACACACGGACTGTCTACTGACGCAGGGACTGTCTACACACGGACTGTCTACTGACGCAGGGATCATAGTCACACACGGACTGTCTACTGACGCAGGGATCATAGTCACACACGGACTGTCTACTGACGCAGGGATCATAGTCACACAGGGACTGTCTACTGACGCAGGGATCAGAGTCACACACGGACTGTCTACTGACGCAGGGATCATAGTCACACACGGACTGTCTACTGACGCAGGGATCATAGTCACACAGGGACTGTCTACTGACGCAGGGATCAGAGTCACCCACGGACTGTCTACTGACGCAGGGATCATAGTCACACACGGACTG
This sequence comes from Chirona hameri, assembly GCA_036785665.1. NCBI lineage: Eukaryota > Metazoa > Arthropoda > Thecostraca > Balanomorpha > Balanidae > Chirona > Chirona hameri. Next base: position 20,538 of record JAXIVJ010006990.1, read on the forward strand.
TCTACTGACGCAGGGAGCATAGTCACACACGGACTGTCTACTGACGCAGGGACTGTCTACACACGGACTGTCTACTGACGCAGGGATCATAGTCACACACGGACTGTCTACTGACGCAGGGATCATAGTCACCCACGGACTGTCTACTGACGCAGGGATCATAGTCACACACGGACTGTCTACTGACGCAGGGATAATAGTCACCCACGGACTGTCTACTGACGCAGGGATCATAGTCACACACGGACTGTCTACTGACGCAGGGATCATAGTCACCCACGGACTGTCTACTGAAGCAGGGACTGTTTACACACGGACTGTCTACTGACGCAGGGATCATAGTCACACACGGACTGTCTACTGACGCAGGGACTGTCTACACACGGACTGTCTACTGACGCAGGGATCAGAGTCACACACGGACTGTCTACTGACGCAGGGATCATAGTCACACACGGACTGTCTACTGACGCAGGGATCATAGTCACACACGGACTGTCTACTGACGCAGGGATCATAGTCACACACGGACTGTCTACTGACGCAGGGATCATAGTCACACACGGACTGTCTACTGACGCAGGGATCATAGTCACACACGGACTGTCTACTGACGCAGGGATCATAGTCACACAGGGACTGTCTACTGACGCAGGGATCAGAGTCACACACGGACTGTCTACTGACGCAGGGATCATAGTCACACAGGGACTGTCTACTGACGCAGGGATCAGAGTCACACACGGACTGTCTACTGACGCAGGGATCATAGTCACACACGGACTGTCTACTGACGCAGGGATCATAGTCACACAGGGACTGTCTACTGACGCAGGGATCAGAGTCACACACGGACTGTCTACTGACGCAGGGACTGTCTACACACGGACTGTCTACTGACGCAGGGATCAGAGTCACACACGGACTGTCTACTGACGCAGGGATCATAGTCACACACGGACTGTCTACTGACGCAGGGATCATAGTCACCCACGGACTGTCTACTGACGCAGGGATCATAGTCACACACGGACTGTATACTGACGCAGGGATCATAGTCACCCACGGACTGTCTACTGACGCAGGGACTGTCTACACACGGACTGTCTACTGACGCAGGTTTCATAGTCACACAGGGACTGTACTGACGCAGGGATCATAGTCACACACGGACTGTCTACTGACGCAGGGATCATAGTCACACAGGGACTGTCTACTGACGCAGGGACTGTCTACACACGGACTGTCTACTGACGCAGGGACTGTCTACACACGGACTGTCTACTGACGCAGGGATCATAGTCACACACGGACTGTCTACTGACGCAGGGATCATAGTCACACACGGACTGTCTACTGACGCAGGGACTGTCTACACACGGACTGTCTACTGACGCAGGGACTGTCTACACACGGACTGTCTACTGACGCAGGGATCAGAGTCACACACGGACTGTCTACTGACGCGGGGACTGTCTACACACGGACTGTCTACTGACGCAGGGATCATAGTCACACACGGACTGTCTACTGACGCAGGGACTGTCTATACACGGACTGTCTACTAACGCAGGGATCATAGTCACACGCGGACTGTCTACTGACGCTGCAAAGCATATTCGAGAATAGAAGGCGCCGCAGAGCAGGCACGCCACTTCACTGGCTGAGTTGCAGGCACGCCACTTCCTGGCTCAGTTGGCTACAGTCAGGAGTGAGACATGCGCCGTAGTCAGCTTAAAGGAAATAGTTCACCTTGTATTTTTTTTTACCAAACACGATTGGATTATATTTTTTAATACAATTTATTTTTGTATTGTCAAAAATGGCCTTATATCGCGCCGATTCAGGACATAAGGTCGTAAATTTGTATTGTTTATCAAAACTATATGCATACTCTCTGAGTCAGAGTCCTGACGTTACGCGAATGTAAAAAAATGGTTCAGCCAATCAGATTCGAAAGTAATCGCGTAAGGATAGACTCGCATTGGAGATGTGCCAACCGGCGGCCGGCGTTCGCTTGCTAGCACCAGCTGCAAGCTGATTAGAGCTGATGGTATAGCCTCTGCCCGGGCTAAAACAGTACAACATTCTTTCGCCAGCACCGCATTCCTTCGCCAAAAAATCAAATATATTCGGCTGGAAAGTCTTTTCAGTCAAGAAAACTTGCAGATAGGGGTTTCCCAACACGGGCTACACAACTGCTATCTCAGTTTAAAACTAATGTTGAAGGTGAACTATTTCCTTGAAGATCTCATTTTCGTGGACACGGCCAGATGTTCCGACGATTTTAACACCATTTGAACACCATTTGCTCCAATATTGTGTTCCTACTGTTGACACCACGTGGCGCTCCGCGAGAACTCGGCCGAGCCGCGACGGACGGAGCATCAAAGTAGGCATTGTCTCAGAACGAACCGCCCCCTTCGCTGGGCGGTTCGTCCCCGTAGGCCGCTGGGCGGTCTCGCGCTGCGGCTGCGTCCCCGCTGCCTCTGCACGACTCCTCTCACCCGGACCTGGGGCCTGAGGTGTCCTCTGCCGGCCCCTCTCACCCGTACCTGGGGCCTGAGGTGTCCTCTGCACGGCCCCTCTCACCCGGACCTGGGGCCTGAGGTGTCCTCTTTACGGCCCCTCTCACCCGGACCTGGGGCCTGAGGTGTCCTCTGCACGGCCCCTCTCACCCGGACCTGGGGCCTGAGGTGTCCTCTTCACGGCCCCTCTCACCCGGGCCTGAGGTATGTCATCCTCTGCACGGCCCCTCTCACCCGGACCTGGGGCCTGAGGTATGTCATCTTTTGCACGGCCTCTCTCACCCGGACCTGGGCCCTGAGATGTCCTCTTCACGGCCCCTCTCACCCGGACCTGGGGCCTGTGGTATGTCATCTTCTGCACGGCACCTCTCATCCGGACCTGGGACCTGAGGTGTCCTCTTCACGGCCCCTCTCACCCGGACCTGGGGCCTGAGGTGTCCTCTGCACGGCCCTCTCACCCGGACCAGGGGCCTGAGGTGTGTCATCCTTTGCCCGGCCCCTCTCACCCGGACCTGGGGTCTTAGGGTGTGTCAATCCCGACAAAAGTCGCAAATGTTTTGGTTTTCGCACTTTTTCTCATGATTTTGAACCATGTGCCGGGATCACCAGTTTTCATGTGGGATTTTGGAAACCCGGACTAATTTTATTTTAAAATTGTAGTTATTTTGCCATTGACGGGTGGGAACGTATAATGGCGGGTGGGCACGCAAAACACACCTAGTTATTATTGGATTATTTTGTATAGTGCTTGACGAAATTTCTGCTGCGTACGTATAAAAAAAAATATGCTGAACTGAATTGGGTCTCGATCATCTCGATCAACATTCACTGAGCCGAAATCAGACGTTAATTTAGGAGGCGGGCCTCTTGTGTAATAGAGACTAATCTGACCATGCGAACATTCACCCGATCGTCAGGGAAGAAGGCATTACTATGCAAGCCGTCTTCTGTGCTGAATTTATCCTGGCACAAGGCATTTGAAGGTGGTGAGGATCTCATTATGTTGGTCCCATTCAAGGGTAAGATACAGCTGCCAACAAAGGAGGAAGCCCTGCTGCTCTACAACGTCTGCAGAACCAGCCAGCGTATGCCATATTGCTTTAAAGAAGCAGCAGCGTACCTTGTCGTAGAGGAGGTATCAAAACTGTGGAGGGAAGCTAACATCGAGACGAAACACACAAATCAACATGGAAAAAGGACTGTTGAAAATGGTGGGGAAACGACGAGATCTCGTCAAAACCCTGACGTACAACGGAGCCAAACAAGTGAAGAGGAGAGAAATATTCGCCAAGGACAGGCAGAAGTTGTGGGACATGGCGATTCCAGCATCGGAAATGCAGCTGAAGAAAGACTGTCTTCTGAATGAAAGTTCAACATGAGAAAATCTTGGGTTCCTTCGAGATAGGCGTGGTCCCAGGAAGATTAGTATAGGCGGAGAAGATAACGAATATGCAGGAGCCGTTGAGAGAAAAGAGGAAAGAGAGAAAGGAGAAAAAGAAAGGAAGTGAAGTCAAGATAGAAAAAAAGCAAGAGAAGCGTCTTCGAGAGGATGACAAGCAAGGATCTGACAGTGAAGTTGAGGAAGAGCTCGCCGACAGCGATGACAGCGAAGAAGACAGAGCTTTCATGCCGAGTGATCCTAAGCAAGTCAGTGCAGACACAGTCAAATGCCGAAGAGGATACCAGGAAACCCAGAAGTGGTGGCGATGCTGGACAGGACCAAGGTCAGCTCGCGGACTGCTGTATCCGTGGTGGCTACGATCCCCAAAAGCGCAGATGCTGACCTTGACGATTTCGACCTCCAGTGAGCCCACGGCGAGGCGATCTCTGGCGTGCCAGAGATCGCTGGTACGCCTCGCCAACTGGTACGCACGCCCACGGCGAGGCGTGCCAGAGATCGCTGGTACGCCTCGCCAGCTGGTACGCACGCCCACGGTGAGGCGTGCCAGAGATCGCTGGTACGCCTCGCCAACTGCTTCAAAAAAGCGCCAGCGTCAGGCAGCTGATTCAGCAGTCTCCAGAGACTTCATGACAAACATATCACCCGCCTGCGCACTCCACTGGATCTTCACTTGTTTGGCTTCCTTGCACGTCAGGTTTTTGACGAGATCTCGTGGTTTCCCCACCATTTTCAACAGTCCTTTTTGGATGATACCTCCTCTACGACAAAGTCCGCTACTGCTTCTTTCAAGAAATATGTCATACGCTGGCTGGTTCTGCAGACGTGGTAGAGCAGCAGGGCTTCCTCCTTCGTTGGCAGCTGGATCTTCCCCTTGAATGGGAGTGGGACCAACTCACTGAGATCCTCACCATCTCCAAACGCCTTGTGACAGGATAAATTCAGCACAGAAGACAGCTTGCCTTCTTCCCTGACAATCGGGTGAATGGTCAGATTAGTCTCTAGTACAGAAAAAGGCTTTAGCCCGCCTCCTAAATTAACGCCTGTTTTCGGCTCAGTGAATGTTGATCGCGAATCGAGATGATCGAGACCCAATTCAGTTTAGCAGAATTTGCTTTGTTTACGTACGCAGCAGAAATTTCATCAAGCACTGTACAAAATAATCAAATCATAACTAGGTATGTTTTGCGTTCCCACCCGCCATTATAAGTCAACGGCAAACAAAAACAATTTTAAAATAAAATTAGTCCGGGTTTCCAAAAATCCCACACGAAAACTACCGGCATGGTTGCAATCAGCATGGACAAAATCATGGGAAAAAGTGCGAAAACCAAAATATTTGCGACTTTTGTCGGGATTCACGCACCCTACTGGGGCCTAAGGTGTGTCAGCCTCTGCACGACTCCTCTCACCAGGATCTGGGGCCTGAGGTGTCCTCTGCACGGCCCTTCTCACCCGGACCTGGGCCCTGAGGTGTCCTCTGCACGGCCCCTCTCACCCGGACCTGGGGCCTGAGGTGTCCTCTTCACGGCCCCTCTCACCCGGACCTGGGGCCTGAGGTGTCCTCTGCACGGCCCCTCTCACCCGGACCTGGGGCCTGAGGTGTCCTCTTCACGGCCCCTCTCACCCGGGCCTGAGGTATGTCATCCTCTGCACGGCCCCTCTCACCCGGACCTGGGGCCTGAGGTATGTCATCTTCTGCACGGCCCCTCTCACCCGGACCTGGGCCCTGAGGTGTGTCATCCTCTGCACGGCCCCTCTCACCCGGACCTGGGGGCTGAGGTATGTCATCCTCTTCACGGCCCCTCTCACCCGGACCTGGGGCCTGAGCTATGTCATCTTCTGCACGGCCCCTCTCACCCGGACCTGGGGCCTGAGGTATGTCATCTTCTGCACGGCCCCTCTCACCCGGACCTGGGGCCTGAGGTATGTCATCCTCTGCACGGCCCCGCTTTAAAGCTGAACCCCGCTTTAGCCAAGCTAAGTAGCTGTTGGATAGCTCTGTTGTTTTGTGTATTTTTTTGAGGAATCACATTATATTTAGATATAAGGATTAGATATTTAGTTTTGTGGATCGTTTAGGTATTATTTTTAAGCATTCATAGTTAGCTGTTACCTCTTACTTGCTTTTTAAAGGACTTTTCATGCTAGGTTGGTGGCGCCAAAATTGTCTTAGTCTTATTTTTGTGTTATTAGTTGCAGGGTTGGATAAGTAGATATTTTAGAAAATTAGGGATAATTAAGGTGTATTTAGTATTTAGTTTATTTAAGGATTAGATATTTAGTCTAGTATTAGGTGCACTCATAGCTGATTTGTGTCACTATCTTTACCTAGATCTAGTTTATAAAAAATCAAATCACGTTCCCCTTCTGAACCCTACTTTAGCCAAGCTAAGTAGCTGTTGGATAGCTCTGTTGTTTTGTGTGTTTTTTGAGGAACCACATTATATTTAGATATAAGGATTAGATATTTAGTTTTGTGGATCGTTTAAGTATTATTTTTAAGCATTCATAGTTAGCTGTTACCTCTTACTTGCTTTTTAAAGGACTTTTCATTCTAGCTTGTGTGCGCCAAAATTGTCTTAGTCTTATTTTTGTGTTATTAGTTGCAGGGTTGGATAAGTAGATATTTTAGAAAATTAGGGATAATTAAGGTGTATTTAGTATTCAGTTTATTTAAGGATTAGATATTTAGTCTAGTATTAGGTGCACTCATAGCTGATTTGTGTTACTAGCTTTACCTAGATCTAGTTAAGGTTTAGAAGAAGAAGAAAAAAAAAAAAAAAAAAAAGTTAAGTTAAGTTAGTAAAGTATTGAAAAGTGCATAGTACCTAAGTTATATACCTAAGTTACTAGTGTATTCAAATGAGCATGACTAGGATGCAGGCGAAGGTAGCAGAGCTAGAGGCCCTCCAGGCTAGAGTAGCGGAGCTTGAGGCGCAGTTAAGTAAGTGTAGGTGTAGAGATGAGCCGCAGGAGGGTGTAGCTCCTGACCAAGGAACGTATGCGCAGATTGTGGTTAGGGGGTCAGAAAAGGAGCCTACAGGATCAGGGACCAGTGGTAGTTCTGATAGGGGCATAAGGGAGGAGGATAAGGCAAAGGTGGATAGTGCGGCTGGGGTTTGGAAGTGTGTTGGAGGGTCACGTTTCTGGAGACCCAACATTGTGGAAAGTAATGCTAGGGCCACAGACAGTAAGGATGAGGAGGGGTGCTGGGTAATGGAGGGTGGTAGCAGAATCTGGAGGAATCAGGAGGATCAGGAGATCAGGAGGGATGGACAAAAGTTCAGGGTAGAGTCAGGCAGTACAGCCCCAGGGAACATCAGCAGGTTACACTAGCAAATAGGTTCAGTGCGTTAGAGTCAGCAGCTGAAAGTGACAAGGAACAGATTCAGCATTTAGTGGTTGGGGACTCAAGGGTAAGGCCCTTAAGGCGAACATTCTGTGGGAAGAGGGACAAATGTATAGTTAAACCGGGGGCAAAAGTAGTTGATATGGGCCCTGTCATTGAGGCAGAACTTGGTAGGAGTAGCCCGGAGACAGTTATAATACAGGTGGGGGTGAACAACATAGGACCTAGGCAGAGTGTGAGAATAGTAGCGGAGTACCGGAGCCTGCTGCAGAGGTTGAAGGAGTCCAGGAAACCAGTCATTGTGACTGGCATCCTCCCTCGCTGTGGAGCCAGTGAGGAGTGGTACTCGAGAGCGCTGTCTGTGAACAGCTCAGTTCAGAACTTATGTTCAGCTATGGGGCTTAGTTATGTAGACTTATGGGATCAGTTCTATGAGTGGCATAGGTACTATATGAAGGATGGGCTTCACTTATCGGATGAGGGGGCAAGGGCTTTGGGAGATGCCTACAGAAGTGTCATTCAGGGAAACTAGGTAGGAGGGGGGGTTCAGGGACGCTAGTACTAGGGCATCAAGAAGTAAGCATTGGTAGAAGTTCATGTCAGAATAGGACAGTAGATCATAATTCCCTCAGAATTAGTAGAGTCAGCTCAAAGTATAAGATCACATGTGTGTTGCTGAATGCCCAAAGTATTAGGTCTAAATTTGATGAGTTTGAGTGTTATGTTGCCCTTGAAAAGCCTGATATCATTTGTGTAACCGAGACATGGGTTAGTGAGGGGTATAATAGGGATAGGCTACAGGATTTCGAGTTACAAGGGTATAACATGTTCTCATACTGCAGAGAATCACGGCAGGGAGGCGGAGTGTTTGTATATGTAAATAGCTTGTACTGCACTACTAGAGTTGATGATTCTAGTAAAGTAAAAGAAGTAGAATCAATCTGGCTTGACATTAAAATTGGTACAGGAAACAGAGGAAGGTTGAGGATAGGTGCATTTTACAGACCAGGGAATCTTCCAAGGAACTCCCAAGCTGAAACAGACCAAGATATTTGTGAGGAAATACGTAGGAACTTTCGGGCTCAGTGTCTTATTATGGGAGATTTTAACTTAAGAGGATACGAAAGTATAGCAGAGGAAACAAATGAGTGTAGGTTGTATAGGCAAATCTTTGAAGAGGAGCTTTTCATGCATCAGTTTGTAACAGAGCCAACCAGACATTGCTCCATTCTAGACCTTGTATTCTCAGACAACAGTGATCTAGTTAGTGACATAAGTATTTGTGCAGGTCTAGGAACCAGTGATCACAATATGGTTAAATTCAATATCTCATCAGAAATGAGGCCCAAAGATAACCTTATTATGGTTCCAAACTTCAGCCGGGCTGATTTTGATGGTATTAGAAATGACCTCGCACAGATAAAATGGAACGTTGAGTTGGCAGGTTTAGATGCATGTGAGGCCTGGAATGTTTTCAAAGCTAGATTAAGCCAAATTAAAAATCGGCATATACCCCTCAGGCACAAACGTAACAGAACCAAGGGCAATCCAGTTTGGCTTACCCCAGAAGTAAGGAGTGCTATACAAGCTAAAAGAAGTGTATTTGGCATTTTGAAGGGATCTTCACTAGATATAAATCAGAAGGCCTACCAGAATGCAAGAAATTCAGTTAAGAAAAAGGTCAGAGCAGCTAAAAGGGCAAAGGAACTTGATTTAGCTAGACATTGTAATGCAGATAGTAAGAAGTTCTTCAGTTTTTATAAGTTAAGTACAGTTTCCAAAAATATAGGTCCATTTAAGGTAGATGATGTGTTAGTTAGCAAGGACAGTGAAATGGTTGAAGTGCTTAATGATCAGTTTCAATCTGTCTTTACTATCGAGGACCAGAGTAGTATTGCAGCACTTCAGCCTGAGCTAGAGACAGAGGAGACTATAGGAGAGCTAGGTGGCATAAGTAGTGAACTTGTTCTAGAATATCTAAAGAAAGTAAGGCCTAACAAGGCAGAAGGACCTGATGAAATCCATGCTAGACTTTTAAGAGAATCTGAAAGGGAGTTGTCGGTTCCATTAGCCATAATATTTTCTAAATCACTTGCAGATAGTAAAATTCCACTTGATTGGAAAAGAGCAAATGTTGTTCCTATTCATAAAAAGGGAGATAGAAGTAAAGAGGAAAACTATAGACCAGTTAGTCTGACCTCATTAGTCTGCAAGGTGCTTGAATCAATCATCAAAGATAAGATTGTTGAATTCTTGGAGCAAAATGAACTCATCAAAGATACACAGCATGGCTTTAGGAAGGGCCGTTCTTGTTTAACTAATCTTCTGGAGTTTTTGGATGTTGCAACAGATAGCGTTGATCAGGGTAAACAGCTAGATGTAGCTTTTCTTGATTTCAGTAAAGCATTTGACAAAGTCCCCCATACAAGACTGGGGTTGCAACTTAAAATTCATGGGATCAGGGGCAAGATTCTGGATTGGATAGAAACGTGGCTTTCAGGACGCCAGCAAAGGGTTATATTGAATGGGTGCCAATCACAATGGAAGGAGGTTCTCAGTGGGGTTCCACAGGGCTCAGTCCTGGGCCCATTGCTTTTTATAATATTTGTGAATGCAATTGAGAACAGTATAGACAGCAAAGTCTTGAAATTTGCAGACGATCTAAAAGTTGTCAGGATTATTAGAGGAAAACATGATCAGGATGTTTTTCAATCAGATCTGGACAAGCTAGTTGAGTGGTCTGAAGCATGGCAGATGAAATTCAATTTGAGTAAATGTAAGATTATGCACGCTGGACGGGTTAGCAGTAAACATAGGTATGAAATGGGTGGGCAGAAAATGGAGCAGATTGAAAAGGAAAGAGATTTAGGTGTCGTGGTAAACAATAGACTATCAGCGTCAGACCAGGTTGTAGAAGCTAGGAAAAAGGCACTTAGAATGCTAGGGGCCATTAACAGAAATGTTTCCTACAAGAGTGAAAAGGTAATAACAAAACTGTATTGTGCATACGTTAGACCACATTTGGAGTATTGTGTACAAGCCTGGTCTCCAACATATGAGAAAGATTGCTGGTTGTTAGAAAGAGTTCAAAAAAGGGCAACAAAAATGATTAATTGTCTTGGTAGTTTACCTTATGAAGATAGATTAAGGAAATTGGGTATGTTTTCACTTAGATATAGAAGGCTAAGAGGAGATCTAATTGAAGTCTTCAAATTTGTAAATAGTCAGCATTCTGGATATTTAAAGGGTATGTTTGAGTTCAATAGGGAAAATCGAGGTAGAGGTCATCAGCATAAACTCATTATGAAACAAAGTAGGACTAGGCTACGACAGTCATTTTTCAGTAGAAGGGTTGTAGGACATTGGAATATGCTACCAGGGGATGTCGCTGATGCAGTGACACTTGCTTCCTTCAAAATTAGATTAGATAAATACTTTACAGAGAAGGGATTAGTTCATAAATACTCGTGGGATTAGCCTTCTTTTATGCAGGTAGAGTAAGGTGATTTGAAGGGGTGAGACTGGTGGAGGGGGGGGGGGGGGGGGGGGGGGGAGGGAATGGGGGGGGGGGGGGGGTGCAACCTCGGATGGGCCCAAGAGGCTCTTTGTTGCACTTTTCTTTTATGTCTTTTTTATGTCTTTATGCCCCTCTCACCCGGACCTGGGGCCTGAGGTGTGTCCTCTTCACGGCCCCTCTCACCCGTACCTGGGGCCTGAGGTGTGTCATCCTCTGCACGGCCCCTCTCACCCGGACCTGGGTCCTGAGGTGTCCTCTGCACGGCCCCTCTCACCCGGACCTGGGGCCTGAGGTGTGTCATCCTCTGCATGGCCCCTCTCACCCGTACCTGGGGCCTGAGGTGTCCTCTTCACGGCCCCTCTCACCCGGACCTGGGGCCTGAGGTGTGTCATCCTCTGCACGGCCCCTCTCACCCGTACCTGGGGCCTGAGGTGTGTCATCCTTTGCACGGCCCCTCTCACCCGGACCTGGGGCCTGAGGTATGTCATCTTCTGCACGGCCCCTCTCACCCGGACCTGGGGCCTGAGGTGTGTCATCCTCCGCACGGCCCCTCTCACCCGGACCTGGGGCCTGAGGTGTCCTCTGCACGTCCCCTCTCACCCGGACCTGGGGCCTGAGGTGTCCTCTTCACGGCCCCTCTCACCCGGACCTGGGGCCTACGGTGTCCCCAGCCTCATCCTCATCCCCAGTTAGACCCGTCCTGCCAAAAATAGCCCACAGTTATATCCGTGCTGTCAGAAACATCTCCACAGTTAGACCCGTCCTGCCAAAAATATCCCCCAGTTATATCCGTGCTGTCAGAAACATCCCCACAGTTAGACCCGTCCTGCCAAAAATATCCCACAGTTATATCCGTGCTGTCAGAAACATCCCCACAGTTAGACCTGTCCTGCCAGCAACATCCCCACAGTTGGACCCGTCCTGCCAGCAACATCCCCACAGTTATACCTGTCCCGTCATAAACATCATCACAGTTAGATCCGTGCTGCCAGCAACATCCCCACAGTTAGACCCGTCCTCTCAGAAACATCCCCACAGTTAGATCCGTCCTCTCAGAAACATCCCCACAGCAATGACCCGTGCTGTCAGAAACTTTGTCGGGTGGGGTCACGATGGTGAGCGGCGGCCATCCGAGTTCATGGAGCCCAGATCTGTCTCGAGTCGGCCAGGGCGGATTAATGTCGCCCGTTGGCATGGCGGGACAGCTGCGTCCTGAACTCCTGACGGGGCTGATCAGCCCGACTGAGTCGGTCCGGTAGTCAGTGGCAAGTTCAACAGCATGTCCCCACTGAGACGCCTGCTGGAGCCTGCTGTACGGCCGTGGGTGACGTCCCAGCTTAGTACAGACCTGAAATGACCTCACTGACCTGCTGGAGCCTACTGTACGGCCGTGGGTGACGTCCCAGCCTAGTACAGACCTGAAATGAGCTCACTGACCTGCTGGAGCCTGCTGTACGGCCGTGGGTGACGTCCTATCCTAGTACAGACCTGAAATGACCTCACTGACCTGCTGGAGCCTGCTGTACGGCCGTGGGTGACGTCCTATCCTAGTACAGACCTGAAATGAGCTCACTGACCTGCTGGAGCCTGCTGTACGGCCGTGGGTGGCGTCCCAGCCTAGTACAGACCTGAAATGAGCTGACTGACCTGCTGGAGCCTGCTGTACGGCCGTGTGTGACGTCCCAGCCTAGTACAGACCTGAAATGACCTCACTGACCTGCTGGAGCCTGCTGTACGGCCGTGGGTGACGTCCCAGCTCAGTACAGACCTGAAATGACCTCACTGACCTGCTGGAGCCTGCTGTACGGCCGTGGGTGACATCCTATCCTAGTACAGACCTGAAATGAGCTCACTGACCTGCTGGAGCCTACTGTACGGCCGTGGGTGGCGTCCCAGCTTAGTACAGACCTGAAATGACCTCACTGACCTGCTGGAGCCTACTGTACGGCCGTGGGTGGCGTCCCAGCTTAGCACAGACCTGAAATGACCTCACTGACCTGCTGGAGCCTACTGTACGGCCGTGTGTGGCGTCCCAGCCTAGTACAGACCTAAAATGACCTCACTGACCTGCTGGAGCCTGCTGTACGGCCGTGGGTGGCGTCCCAGCCTAGTACAGACCTGAAATGACCTCACTGACCTGCTGGAGCCTGCTGTACGGCCGTGGGTGACGTCCTAACCTAGTACAGACCTGAAATGAGCTCACTGACCTGCTGGAGCTTGCTGTACGGCCGTGGGTGGCGTCCCAGCCTAGTACAGACCTGAAATGACCTCACTGACCTGCTGGCCTGCTGTACGGCCGTGGGTGACGTCCCAGCCTAGTACAGACCTGATGAGCTCACTGACCTGCTGGAGCCTGCTGTACGGCCGTGGGTGGCGTCCCAGCCTAGTACAGACCTGAAATGAGCTCACTGACCTGCTGGAGCCTGCTGTACGGCCGTGGGTGGCGTCCCAGCCTAGTTCAGACCTGAAATGACCTCACTGACCTGCTGGAGCCTGCTGTACGGCCGTGGGTGGCTTCCCAGCTCAGTACAGACCTGAAATGACCTCACTGACCTGCTGGAGCCTTCTGTACGTTCGTGGGTGACGTCCCAGCTCAGTACAGACCTGAAATGACCTCACTGACCTGCTGGAGCCTGCTGTACGGCCGTGGGAGGCGTCCCAGCTCAGTACAGACCTGAAATGACCTCACTGACCTGCTGGAGCCTCCTGTACGGCCGTGGGTGACGTCCTATCCTAGTACAGACCTGAAATGAGCTCACTGACCTGCTGGAGCCTGCTGTACGGCCGTGGGTGACGTCCCAGCCTAGTACAGACCTGAAATGACCTCACTGACCTGCTGGAGCCTGCTGTACGGCCGTGGGTGGCGTACCAGCTAGTACAGACCTGAAATGAGCTCACTGACCTGCTGGAGCCTGCTGTACGGCCGTGGGTGGCGTACCAGCTAGTACAGACCTGAAATGAGCTCACTGACCTGCTGGAGCCTGCTGTACGGCCGTGGGTGACGTCCCAGCCTAGTACAGACCTGAAATGACCTCACTGACCTGCTGGCCTGCTGTACGGCCGTGGGTGGCGTCCCAGCTTAGTACAGACCTAAAATGAGCTCACTGACCTGCTGGAGCCTGCTGTACGGCCGTGGGTGGCGTCCCAGCCTAGTACAGACCTGAAATGACCTCACTGACCTGCTGGAGCCTGCTGTACGGCCGTGGGTGGCGTCCCAGCCTAGTACAGACCTGAAATGAGCTCACTGACCTGCTGGAGCCTGCTGTACGGCCGTGGGTGGCGTCCCAGCTTAGTACAGACCTAAAATGAGCTCACTGACCTGCTGGAGCCTGCTGTACGGCCGTGGGTGGCGTCCCAGCCTAGTACAGACCTGAAATGAGCTCACTGACCTGCTGGAGCCTGCTGTACGGCCGTGGGTGGCGTCCCAGCCTAGTACAGACCTGAAATGAGCTCACTGACCTGCTGGAGCCTGCTGTACGGCCGTGGGTGGCGTCCCAGCTTAGTACAGACCTGAAATGACCTCACTGACCTGCTGGAGCCTGCTGTACGGCCGTGGGTGGCGTCCCAGCCTAGTACAGACCTGAAATGAGCTGACTGACCTGCTGGAGCCTGCTGTACGGCCGTGGGTGGCGTCCCAGCCTAGTACAGACCTGAAATGAGCTCACTGACCTGCTGGAGCCTGCTGTACGGCCGTGGGAGGCGTTCCAGCCTAGTACAGACCTGAAATGAGCTCACTGACCTGCTGGAGCCTGCTGTACGGCCGTGGGTGGCGTCCCAGCCTAGTACAGACCTGAAATGAGCTCACTGACCTGCTGGAGCCTGCTGTACGGCCGTGGGTGGCGTCCCAGCCTAGTACAGACCTGAAATGACCTCACTGACCTGCTGGAGCCTGCTGTACGGCCGTGGGTGACGTCCCAGCCTAGTACAGACCTGACAGACCTGTGGGTACATAGTGACTGAACATAGTGACCTCTGACGAGCGGGCGATAATCTCACTGAAAATACACTGCAGTCGTCACACTCTTACAAAGAATCAAAGACATATGCGAATTTGAGAAGAGGCAGTTACCGGAAGTTCAGCGTTATCAGTTCAGGAAGTTCAGGAACTTCTCTGGAGGCGTGACGAAAACAACTGTGGGGATATGTTTTTAATAGCGCCTTATGTTCTCATCATAACTTTGTGGCGGGTAATGCGGGTACAAGATAAAATAGGTTATTAAATGAGAACTTCAATATTTTCTTTATGATTCGAGTGACATCCACGTTTTGAGATATTTTGTGAATATATATTATTATTTTTGGAAGAATGAACAGCAAACGGAGCTCAGTGAAAAATAACAATTATGTAGATCGAAGTGATGACTCAGACTGCTGTTGAAATTGTTTGAAGTGCGGATACTGCTGTTGAACTGTTTGAAGTGCGGATACTGGCACTGGTGTTGAAATTGTTTGAAGTGCGGATACTGCTGTTGAAATTGTTTGAAGTGCGGATACTGCTGTTGAAATTGTTTGAAGTGCGGATACTGCTGTTGAAATTGTTTGAAGTGCAGATACTGCTGTTGAAATTGTGTGAAGTGCAGATAATGCTGTTGAACTGTTTGAAGTGCGGATACTGGCACTGCTGTTGAAATTGTTTGAAGAGCGGATACTGCTGTTGAAATTGTTTGAAGTGCGGATACTGCTGTTGAAATTGTTTGAAGTGCAGATACTGCTGGTTGAACTGTTTGAAGTGTAGATGCTGGCACTACTGTTTAAAATTGTTTGAAGTGCGGGTACTGCTGTTGAAATTGTTTGAAGTGCGGATACTGCTGTTGAAATTGTTTGAAGTGCAGATACTGCTGTTGAAATTGTTTGAAGTGTGGATACTGCTGTTGAAATTGTTTGAAGTGCAGATACTGCTGTTGAACTGTTTGAAGTGCGGATGCTGGCACTGCTGTTGAAATTGTTTGAAGTGCGGATACTGCTGTTGAAATTGTTTGAATTGCAGATACTGCTGTTGAAATTGTTTGAAGTGCAGATACTGCTGTTGAAATTGTTTGAAGTGTGGATGCTGGCACTGCTGTTGAAATTGTTTGAAGTGCGGATACTGCTGTTGAAATTGTGTGAAGTGCGGATACTGCTGTTGAAATTGTTTGAAGTGCGGATACTGCTGTTGAAATTGTTTGAAGTGCGGATGCTGCTGTTGAAATTGTTTGAAGTGCAGATACTGCTATTGAAACTGTTTGAAGTGCGGATGCTGGCACTGCTTTTGAAATTGTTTGAAGTGCGGATACTGCTGTTCAAATTGTTTGAAGTGCGGATGCTGGCACTGTTGTTGAAATTGTTTGAAGTGCGGATGCTGGCACTGCTGTTGAAATTGTTTGTAGTGCGGATACTGCTGTTGAAACTGTTCCGTGCTGCCAGCAACATCCCCACAGTTAGACCCGTACTGTCAGAAACATCCCCACAGTTAGATCCGTCCTCTCAGAAACATCACCACAGCAATGACCCGTGCTGTCAGAAACTTTGTCGGGTGGGGTCACGATGGTGAGCGGCGGCCATCCGAGTTCATGGAGCCCAGATCTGTCTCGAGTCGGCCAGGGCGGATTAATGTCGCCCGTTGGCATGGCGGGACAGCTGCGTCCTGAACTCCTGACGGGGCTGATCAGCCCGACTGAGTCGGTCCGGTAGTCAGTGGCAAGTTCAACAGCATGTCCCCACTGAGACGCCTGCTGGAGCCTGCTGTACGGCCGTGAGGGACGTCCCAGCCTAGTGCAGACCTGAAATGAGCTCACTGACCTGCTGGAGCCTGCTGTACGGCCGTGGGTGAGGTTCCAGCTTAGTACAGACCTGAAATGACCTCACTGACCTGCTGGAGCCTGCTGTACGGCCGTGGGTGACGTCCTATCCTAGTACAGACCTGAAATGAGCTCACTGACCTGCTGGAGCCTGCTGTACGGCCGTGGGTGGCGTCCCAGCTTAGTACAGACCTGAAATAACCTCACTGGCCTGCTGGAGCCTGCTGTACGGCCGTGGGGGACGTCCTATCCTAGTGCAGACCTGAAATGACCTCACTGACCTGCTGGAGCCTGCTGTACGGCCGTGGGAGGCGTCCCAGCTCAGTACAGACCTGAAATGAGCTCACTGACCTGCTGGAGACTGCTGTACGGCCGTGGGTGACGTCCCAGCCTAGTACAGACCTGAAATGACCTCACTGACCTGCTGAAGCCTGCTGTACGGCCGTGGGTGGCGTCCCAGCCTAGTACAGACCTGAAATGACCTCACTGACCTGCTGGCCTGCTGTACGGCCGTGGGTGGCGTCCCAGCTTAGTACAGACCTAAAATGAGCTCACTGACCTGCTGGAGCCTGCTGTACGGCCGTGGGTGGCGTCCCAGCCCAGTACAGACCTGAAATGAGCTCACTGACCTGCTGGCCTGCTGTACGGCCGTGGGTGGCGTCCCAGCCTAGTACAGACCTGAAATGACCTCACTGACCTGCTGGCCTGCTGTACGGCCGTGGGTGGCGTCCCAGCTTAGTACAGACCTAAAATGAGCTCACTGACCTGCTGGAGCCTGCTGTACGGCCGTGGGTGGCGTCCCAGCCTAGTACAGACCTGAAATGAGCTCACTGACCTGCTGGAGCCTGCTGTACGGCCGTGGGTGGCGTCCCAGCCTAGTACAGACCTGAAATGAGCTCACTGACCTGCTGGAGCCTGCTGTACGGCCGTGGGTGGCGTCCCAGCCTAGTACAGACCTGAAATGAGCTCACTGACCTGCTGGAGCCTGCTGTACGGCCGTGGGTGGCGTCCCAGCCTAGTACAGACCTGAAATGAGCTCACTGACCTGCTGGAGCCTGCTGTACGGCCGTGGGTGGCGTCCCAGCCTAGTACAGACCTGAAATGACCTCACTGACCTGCTGGAGCCTGCTGTACGGCCGTGGGTGGCGTCCCAGCCTAGTACAGACCTGAAATGAGCTCACTGACCTGCTGGAGCCTGCTGTACGGCCGTGGGTGGCGTCCCAGCCTAGTACAGACCTGAAATGAGCTCACTGACCTGCTGGAGCCTTCTGTACGGCCGTGGGTGGCGTCCCAGCCTAGTACAGACCTGAAATGAGCTCACTGACCTGCTGGAGCCTGCTGTACGGCCGTGGGTGGCGTCCCAGCCTAGTACAGACCTGAAATGAGCTCACTGACCTGCTGGAGCCTGCTGTACGGCCGTGGGTGACATCCCAGCCTAGTACAGACCTGAAATGAGCTCACTGACCTGCTGGAGCCTGCTGTACGGCCGTGGGTGGCGTCCCAGCCTAGTACAGACCTGAAATGAGCTCACTGACCTGCTGGAGCCTGCTGTACGGCCGTGGGTGGCGTCCCAGCCTAGTACAGACCTGAAATGAGCTCACTGACCTGCTGGAGCCTGCTGTACGGCCGTGGGTGGCGTCCCAGCCTAGTACAGACCTGAAATGACCTCACTGACCTGCTGGAGGCTGCTGTACGGCCGTGGGTGGCGTCCCAGCCTAGTACAGACCTGAAATGAGCTCACTGACCTGCTGGAGCCTGCTGTACGGCCGTGGGTGGCGTCCCAGCCTAGTACAGACCTGAAATGAGCTGACTGACCTGCTGGAGCCTGCTGTACGGCCGTGGGTGGCGTCCCAGCCTAGTACAGACCTGAAATGAGCTCACTGACCTGCTGGAGCCTACTGTACGGCCGTGGGTGGCGTCCCAGCCTAGTACAGACCTGAAATGAGCTCACTGACCTGCTGGAGCCTACTGTACGGCCGTGGGTGGCGTCCCAGCCTAGTACAGACCTGAAATGAGCTCACTGACCTGCTGGAGCCTGCTGTACGGCCGTGGGTGGCGTCCCAGCCTAGTACAGACCTGAAATGAGCTCACTGACCTGCTGAAGCCTGCTGTACGGCCGTGGGTGGCGTCCCAGCTCAGTAAAGACCTGAAATGACCTCACTGACCTGCTGGAGCCTGCTGTACGGCCGTGGGTGGCGTCCCAGCCTAGTACAGACCTGAAATGAGCTCACTGACCTGCTGGAGCCTGCTGTACGCCCGTGGGTGGCGTCCCAGCCTAGTACAGACCTGAAATGAGCTCACTGACCTGCTGGAGCCTGCTGTACGGCCGTGGGTGGCGTCCCAGCCTAGTACAGACCTGAAATGAGCTCACTGACCTGCTGGAGCCTGCTGTACGGCCGTGGGTGGCGTCCCAGCCTAGTACAGACCTGAAATGACCTCACTGACCTGCTGGAGCCTGCTGTACGGCCGTGGGTGACGTCCCAGCCTAGTTCAGACCTGAAATGAGCTCACTGACCTGCTGGAGCCTGCTGTACGGCCGTGGGTGGCGTTCCAGCCTAGTTCAGACCTGAAATGAGGTCACTGACCTGCTGGAGCCTGCTGTACGGCCGTGGGTGGCGTCCCAGCCTAGTTCAGACCTGAAATGACCTCACTGACCTGCTGGAGCCTGCTGTACGGCCGTGGGTGGCGTCCCAGCCTAGTACAGACCTGAAATGAGCTCACTGACCTGCTGGAGCCTGCTGTACGGCCGTGGGTGGCGTCCCAGCCTAGTACAGACCTGAAATGAGCTCACTGACCTGCTGGAGCCTGCTGTACGGCCGTGGGTGGCGTCCCAGCCTAGTACAGACCTGAAATGAGCTCACTGACCTGCTGGAGCCTGCTGTACGGCCGTGGGTGGCGTCCCAGCCTAGTACAGACCTGAAATGAGCTCACTGACCTGCTGGCCTGCTGTACGGCCGTGGGTGGCGTCCCAGCCTAGTACAGACCTGAAATGAGCTCACTGACCTGCTGGAGCCTGCTGTACGGCCGTGGGTGGCGTCCCAGCCTAGTACAGACCTGAAATGAGCTCACTGACCTGCTGGAGCCTGCTGTACGGCCGTGGGTGGCGTCCCAGCCTAGTACAGACCTGAAATGAGCTCACTGACCTGCTGGAGCCTGCTGTACGGCCGTGGGTGGCGTCCCAGCCTAGTACAGACCTGAAATGAGCTCACTGACCTGCTGGAGCCTGCTGTACGGCCGTGGGTGGCGTCCCAGCCTAGTACAGACCTAAAATGACCTCACTGACCTGCTGGAGCCTGCTGTACGGCCGTGGGTGGCGTCCCAGCCTAGTACAGACCTGAAATGAGCTCACTGACCTGCTGGAGCCTGCTGTACGGCCGTGGGTGGCGTCCCAGCCTAGTACAGACCTGAAATGAGCTCACTGACCTGCTGGCCTGCTGTACGGCCGTGGGTGGCGTCCCAGCTTAGTACAGACCTAAAATGAGCTCACTGACCTGCTGGAGCCTGCTGTACGGCCGTGGGTGGCGTCCCAGCCTAGTACAGACCTGAAATGAGCTCACTGACCTGCTGGCCTGCTGTACGGCCGTGGGTGGCGTCCCAGCCTAGTACAGACCTGAAATGACCTCACTGACCTGCTGGCCTGCTGTACGGCCGTGGGTGGCGTCCCAGCTTAGTACAGACCTAAAATGAGCTCACTGACCTGCTGGAGCCTGCTGTACGGCCGTGGGTGGCGTCCCAGCCTAGTACAGACCTGAAATGAGCTCACTGACCTGCTGGAGCCTGCTGTACGGCCGTGGGTGGCGTCCCAGCCTAGTACAGACCTGAAATGAGCTCACTGACCTGCTGGAGCCTGCTGTACGGCCGTGGGTGGCGTCCCAGCCTAGTACAGACCTGAAATGAGCTCACTGACCTGCTGGAGCCTGCTGTACGGCCGTGGGTGGCGTCCCAGCCTAGTACAGACCTGAAATGAGCTCACTGACCTGCTGGAGCCTGCTGTACGGCCGTGGGTGGCGTCCCAGCCTAGTACAGACCTGAAATGACCTCACTGACCTGCTGGAGGCTGCTGTACGGCCGTGGGTGGCGTCCCAGCCTAGTACAGACCTGAAATGAGCTCACTGACCTGCTGGAGCCTGCTGTACGGCCGTGGGTGGCGTCCCAGCCTAGTACAGACCTGAAATGAGCTGACTGACCTGCTGGAGCCTGCTGTACGACCGTGGGTGGCGTCCCAGCCTAGTACAGACCTGAAATGAGCTCACTGACCTGCTGGAGCCTACTGTACGGCCGTGGGTGGCGTCCCAGCCTAGTACAGACCTGAAATGAGCTCACTGACCTGCTGGAGCCTACTGTACGGCCGTGGGTGGCGTCCCAGCCTAGTACAGACCTGAAATGAGCTCACTGACCTGCTGGAGCCTGCTGTACGGCCGTGGGTGGCGTCCCAGCCTAGTACAGACCTGAAATGAGCTCACTGACCTGCTGAAGCCTGCTGTACGGCCGTGGGTGGCGTCCCAGCTCAGTAAAGACCTGAAATGACCTCACTGACCTGCTGGAGCCTGCTGTACGGCCGTGGGTGGCGTCCCAGCCTAGTACAGACCTGAAATGAGCTCACTGACCTGCTGGAGCCTGCTGTACGCCCGTGGGTGGCGTCCCAGCCTAGTACAGACCTGAAATGAGCTCACTGACCTGCTGGAGCCTGCTGTACGGCCGTGGGTGGCGTCCCAGCCTAGTACAGACCTGAAATGAGCTCACTGACCTGCTGGAGCCTGCTGTACGGCCGTGGGTGGCGTCCCAGCCTAGTACAGACCTGAAATGACCTCACTGACCTGCTGGAGCCTGCTGTACGGCCGTGGGTGACGTCCCAGCCTAGTTCAGACCTGAAATGAGCTCACTGACCTGCTGGAGCCTGCTGTACGGCCGTGGGTGGCGTCCCAGCCTAGTTCAGACCTGAAATGAGGTCACTGACCTGCTGGAGCCTGCTGTACGGCCGTGGGTGGCGTCCCAGCCTAGTTCAGACCTGAAATGACCTCACTGACCTGCTGGAGCCTGCTGTACGGCCGTGGGTGGCGTCCCAGCCTAGTACAGACCTGAAATGAGCTCACTGACCTGCTGGAGCCTGCTGTACGGCCGTGGGTGGCGTCCCAGCCTAGTACAGACCTGAAATGAGCTCACTGACCTGCTGGAGCCTGCTGTACGGCCGTGGGTGGCGTCCCAGCCTAGTACAGACCTGAAATGAGCTCACTGACCTGCTGGAGCCTGCTGTACGGCCGTGGGTGGCGTCCCAGCCTAGTACAGACCTGAAATGAGCTCACTGACCTGCTGGCCTGCTGTACGGCCGTGGGTGGCGTCCCAGCCTAGTACAGACCTGAAATGAGCTCACTGACCTGCTGGAGCCTGCTGTACGGCCGTGGGTGGCGTCCCAGCCTAGTACAGACCTGAAATGAGCTCACTGACCTGCTGGAGCCTGCTGTACGGCCGTGGGTGGCGTCCCAGCCTAGTACAGACCTGAAATGAGCTCACTGACCTGCTGGAGCCTGCTGTACGGCCGTGGGTGGCGTCCCAGCCTAGTACAGACCTGAAATGAGCTCACTGACCTGCTGGAGCCTGCTGTACGGCCGTGGGTGGCGTCCCAGCCTAGTACAGACCTAAAATGACCTCACTGACCTGCTGGAGCCTGCTGTACGGCCGTGGGTGGCGTCCCAGCCTAGTACAGACCTGAAATGAGCTCACTGACCTGCTGGAGCCTGCTGTACGGCCGTGGGTGGCGTCCCAGCCTAGTACAGACCTGAAATGAGCTCACTGACCTGCTGGCCTGCTGTACGGCCGTGGGTGGCGTCCCAGCTTAGTACAGACCTAAAATGAGCTCACTGACCTGCTGGAGCCTGCTGTACGGCCGTGGGTGGCGTCCCAGCCTAGTACAGACCTGAAATGAGCTCACTGACCTGCTGGCCTGCTGTACGGCCGTGGGTGGCGTCCCAGCCTAGTACAGACCTGAAATGACCTCACTGACCTGCTGGCCTGCTGTACGGCCGTGGGTGGCGTCCCAGCTTAGTACAGACCTAAAATGAGCTCACTGACCTGCTGGAGCCTGCTGTACGGCCGTGGGTGGCGTCCCAGCCTAGTACAGACCTGAAATGAGCTCACTGACCTGCTGGAGCCTGCTGTACGGCCGTGGGTGGCGTCCCAGCCTAGTACAGACCTGAAATGAGCTCACTGACCTGCTGGAGCCTGCTGTACGGCCGTGGGTGGCGTCCCAGCCTAGTACAGACCTGAAATGAGCTCACTGACCTGCTGGAGCCTGCTGTACGGCCGTGGGTGGCGTCCCAGCCTAGTACAGACCTGAAATGAGCTCACTGACCTGCTGGAGCCTGCTGTACGGCCGTGGGTGACATCCCAGCCTAGTACAGACCTGAAATGAGCTCACTGACCTGCTGGAGCCTGCTGTACGGCCGTGGGTGGCGTCCCAGCCTAGTACAGACCTGAAATGAGCTCACTGACCTGCTGGAGCCTGCTGTACGGCCGTGGGTGGCGTCCCAGCCTAGTACAGACCTGAAATGAGCTCACTGACCTGCTGGAGCCTGCTGTACGGCCGTGGGTGGCGTCCCAGCCTAGTACAGACCTGAAATGAGCTCACTGACCTGCTGGAGCCTGCTGTACGGCCGTGGGTGGCGTCCCAGCCTAGTACAGACCTGAAATGAGCTCACTGACCTGCTGGAGCCTGCTGTACGGCCGTGGGTGACATCCCAGCCTAGTACAGACCTGAAATGAGCTGACTGACCTGCTGGAGCCTGCTGTACGGCCGTGGGTGGCGTCCCAGCCTAGTACAGACCTGAAATGAGCTCACTGACCTGCTGGAGCCTGCTGTACGGCCGTGGGTGGCGTCCCAGCCTAGTACAGACCTGAAATGAGCTCACTGACCTGCTGGAGCCTGCTGTACGGCCGTGGGTGGCGTCCCAGCCTAGTACAGACCTGAAATGACCTCACTGACCTGCTGGAGCCTGCTGTACGGCCGTGGGTGGCGTCCCAGCCTAGTACAGACCTGAAATGAGCTCACTGACCTGCTGGAGCCTACTGTACGGCCGTGGGTGGCGTCCCAGCCTAGTACAGACCTGAAATGACCTGACTGACCTGCTGGAGCCTGCTGTACGGCCGTGGGTGGCGTCCCAGCCTAGTACAGACCTGAAATGAGCTCACTGACCTGCTGGAGCCTGCTGTACGGCCGTGGGTGGCGTCCCAGCCTAGTACAGACCTGAAATGAGCTCACTGACCTGCTGGAGCCTGCTGTACGGCCGTGGGTGGCGTCCCAGCCTAGTACAGACCTGAAATGAGCTCACTGACCTGCTGGAGCCTGCTGTACGGCCGTGGGTGGCGTCCCAGCCTAGTACAGACCTGAAATGACCTCACTGACCTGCTGGAGCCTGCTGTACGGCCGTGGGTGGCGTCCCAGCCTAGTACAGACCTGAAATGACCTCACTGACCTGCTGGAGCCTGCTGTACGGCCGTGGGTGGCGTCCCAGCCTAGTACAGACCTGAAATGAGCTCACTGACCTGCTGGAGCCTGCTGTACGGCCGTGGGTGGCGTCCCAGCCTAGTACAGACCTGAAATGACCTCACTGACCTGCTGGAGCCTGCTGTACGGCCGTGGGTGGCGTCCCAGCCTAGTACAGACCTGAAATGACCTCACTGACCTGCTGGAGCCTGCTGTACGGCCGTGGGTGGCGTCCCAGCCTAGTACAGACCTGAAATGACCTCACTGACCTGCTGGAGCCTGCTGTACGGCCGTGGGTGGCGTCCCAGCCTAGTACAGACCTGAAATGACCTCACTGACCTGCTGGAGCCTGCTGTACGGCCGTGGGTGGCGTCCCAGCCTAGTACAGACCTGAAATGAGCTCACTGACCTGCTGGAGCCTGCTGTACGGCCGTGGGTGGCGTCCCAGCCTAGTACAGACCTGAAATGACCTCACTGACCTGCTGGAGCCTGCTGTACGGCCGTGGGTGGCGTCCCAGCCTAGTACAGACCTGAAATGAGCTGACTGACCTGCTGGAGCCTGCTGTACGGCCGTGGGTGGCGTCCCAGCCTAGTACAGACCTGAAATGACCTCACTGACCTGCTGGAGCCTGCTGTACGGCCGTGGGTGGCGTCCCAGCCTAGTACAGACCTGAAATGAGCTCACTGACCTGCTGGAGCCTGCTGTACGGCCGTGGGTGGCGTCCCAGCTTAGTACAGACCTGAAATGACCTCACTGACCTGCTGGAGCCTGCTGTACGGCCGTGGGTGGCGTCCCAGCTTAGTACAGACCTGAAATGACCTCACTGACCTGCTGGAGCCTGCTGTACGGCCGTGGGTGGCGTCCCAGCCTAGTACAGACCTGAAATGACCTCACTGACCTGCTGGAGCCTGCTGTACGGCCGTGGGTGGCGTCCCAGCCTAGTACAGACCTGAAATGACCTCACTGACCTGCTGGAGCCTGCTGTACGGCCGTGGGTGGCGTCCCAGCCTAGTACAGACCTGAAATGAGCTCACTGACCTGCTGGAGCCTGCTGTACGGCCGTGGGTGGCGTCTCAGCTTAGTACAGACCTGAAATGACCTCACTGACCTGCTGGAGCCTGCTGTACGGCCGTGGGTGGCGTCCCAGCTTAGTACAGACCTGAAATGACCTCACTGACCTGCTGGAGCCTGCTGTACGGCCGTGGGTGGCGTCCCAGCTTAGTACAGACCTGAAATGACCTCACTGACCTGCTGGAGCCTGCTGTACGGCCGTGGGTGGCGTCCCAGCTTAGTACAGACCTGAAATGACCTCACTGACCTGCTGGAGCCTGCTGTACGGCCGTGGGTGGCGTCCCAGCTTAGTACAGACCTGAAATGACCTCACTGACCTGCTGGAGCCTGCTGTACGGCCGTGGGTGGCGTCCCAGCTTAGTACAGACCTGAAATGACCTCACTGACCTGCTGGAGCCTGCTGTACGGCCGTGGGTGGCGTCCCAGCTTAGTACAGACCTGAAATGACCTCACTGACCTGCTGGAGCCTGCTGTACGGCCGTGGGTGGCGTCCCAGCCTAGTACAGACCTGAAATGACCTCACTGACCTGCTGGAGCCTGCTGTACGGCCGTGGGAGGCGTTCCAGCCTAGTACAGACCTGAAATGAGCTGACTGACCTGCTGGAGCCTGCTGTACGGCCGTGGGTGGCGTCCCAGCCTAGTACAGACCTGAAATGAGCTCACTGACCTGCTGGAGCCTGCTGTACGGCCGTGGGTGGCGTCCCAGCCTAGTACAGACCTGAAATGAGCTCACTGACCTGCTGGAGCCTGCTGTACGGCCGTGGGTGACATCCCAGCCTAGTACAGACCTGAAATGAGCTCACTGACCTGCTGGAGCTTGCTGTACGGCCGTGGGTGACGTCCCAGCCTAGTACAGACCTGAAATGAGCTCACTGACCTGCTGGAGCCTGCTGTACGGCCGTGGGAGGCGTTCCAGCCTAGTACAGACCTGAAATGAGCTGACTGACCTGCTGGAGCCTGCTGTACGGCCGTGGGTGGCGTCCCAGCCTAGTACAGACCTGAAATGAGCTCACTGACCTGCTGGAGCCTGCTGTACGGCCGTGGGTGGCGTCCCAGCCTAGTACAGACCTGAAATGAGCTCACTGACCTGCTGGAGCCTGCTGTACGGCCGTGGGTGGCGTCCCAGCCTAGTACAGACCTGACAGACCTGTGGGTACATAGTGACTGAACATAGTGACCTCTGACGAGCGGGCGATAATCTCACTGAAAATACACTGCAGTCGTCACACTCTTACAAAGAATCAAAGACATATGCGAATTTGAGAAGAGGCAGTTACCGGAAGTTCAGCGCTGCACTCCGGAGGCGTGACGAAAACAACTGTGGGGATATGTTTTTAATAGCGCCTTATGTTCTCATCATAACTTTGTGGCGGGTAATGCGGGTACAAGATAAAATAGGTAATTAAATGAGTACTTCAATATTTTCTTTATGATTCGAGTGACATCCACGTTTTGAGATATTTTGTGAATATATATTATTATTTTTGGAAGAATGAACAGCAAACGGAGCTCAGTGAAAAATAACAATTATGTAGATCGAAGTGATGACTCAGACTGCTGTTGAAATTGTTTAAAGTGCGGATACTGCTGTTGAACTGTTTGAAGTGCGGATACTGGCACTGGTGTTGAAATTGTTTGAAGTGCGGATACTGCTGTTGAAATTGTTTGAAGTGCGGATACTGGCACTGCTGTTGAAATTGTTTGAAGTGCGGATACTGCTGTTGAAATTGTTTGAAGTGCAGATACTGCTGTTGAAATTGCTTGAAGTGCGGATACTGGCACTGCTGTTGAAATTGTTTGAAGTGCGGATACTGCTGTTGAAATTGTTTGAAGTGCAGATACTGCTGTTGAAACTGTTTGAAGTGCGGATGATGGCACTGCTGTTGAAATTGTTTGAAGTGCAGATACTGCTGTTGAAATTGTTTGAAGTGCGGATGATGCTGTTGAAATTGTTTGAAGTGCAGATACTGCTGTTGAAATTGTTTGAAGTGCGGATACTGCTGTTGAAATTGTTTGAAGTGCAGATACTGCTGGTTGAACTGTTTGAAGTGCGGATGCTGGCACTGCTGTTGAAATTGTTTGAAGTGCGGATACTGCTGTTGAAATTGTTTGAAGTGCGGATACTGCTGTTGAAATTGTTTGAAGTGCAGATACTGCTGTTGAAATTGTTTGAAGTGCGGATACTGCTGTTGAAATTGTTTGAAGTGCAGATACTGCTGTTGAACTGTTTGAAGTGCGGATGCTGGCACTGCTGTTGAAATTGTTTGAAGTGCGGATACTGCTGTTGAAATTGTTTGAAGTGCGGATACTGCTGTTGAAATTGTTTGAAGTGCAGATACTGCTGTTGAAATTGTTTGAAGTGCGGATACTGCTGTTGAAATTGTTTGAAGTGCAGATACTGCTGTTGAACTGTTTGAAGTGCGGATGCTGGCACTGCTATTTAAATTGTTTGAAGTGCGGATACTGCTGTTGAAATTGTTTGAAGTGCAGATACGTCTGTTGAAATTGTTTGAAGTGCAGATACTGCTGTTGAAATTGTTTGAAGTGCGGATGCTGGCACTGCTGTTGAAATTGTTTGAAGTGCGGATACTGCTGTTGAAATTGTTTGAAGTGCGGATACTGCTGTTGAAATTGTTTGAAGTGCAGATACTGCTGTTGAAATTGTTTGAAGTGCGGATACTGCTGTTGAAATTGTTTGAAGTGCAGATACTGCTGTTGAACTGTTTGAAGTGCGGATGCTGGCACTGCTGTTGAAATTGTTTGAAGTGCGGATACTGCTGTTGAAATTGTTTGAAGTGCGGATACTGCTGTTGAAATTGTTTGAAGTGCAGATACTGCTGTTGAAACTGTTTGAAGTGTTGATACTGCTGTTGAAATTGTTTGAAGTGCAGATACTGCTGTTGAAACTGTTTGAAGTGCGGATGCTGGCACTGCTTTTGAAATTGTTTGAAGTGCGGCTACTGCTGTTGAAATTGTTTGTAGTGCGGATACTGCTGTTGAAATTGTTTGAAGTGCAGATACTGCTGTTGAAACTGTTTGAAGTGCGGATGCTGGCACTGCTTTTGAAGTTGTTTGAAGTGCGGATACTGCTGTTGAAATTGTTTGAAGTGCGGATGCTGGCACTGCTGTTGAAATTGTTTGAAGCGCGGATGCTGGCACTGCTGTTGAAATTGTTTGAAGTGCGGATACTGCTGTTTAAATTGTTTGAAGTGCAGATACTGCTGTTGAAACTGTTTGAAGTGCGGATGCTGGCACTGCTGTTGAAATTGTTTGAAGTGCGGATGCTGGGACTGCTGTTGAAATTGTTTGAAGTGCGGGCACTGCTGTTGAAATTGTTTGAAGTGCAGATACTGCTGTTGAAACTGTTTGAAGTGCGGATGCTGGCACTGCTGTTGAAATTGTTTGAAGTGTGGATACTGCTGTTGAAATTGTTTGAAGTGCGGATACTGGCACTGGTGTTGAAATTGTTTGAAGTGCGGATACTGCTGTTGAAATTGTTTGAAGTGCGGATACTGCTGTTGAAACTGTTTGAAGTGCGGATACTGCTGTTGAAATTGTTTGAAGTGCGGATGCTGGCACTGCTGTTGAAATTGTTTGAAGTGTGGATACTGCTGTTGAAATTGTTTGAAGTGCGGATACTGGCACTGGTGTTGAAATTGTTTGAAGTGCGGATACTGCTGTTGAAATTGTTTGAAGTGCGGATACTGCTGTTGAAATTGTTTGAAGTGCGGATACGGACACTGCTGTCGAAATTGTGTGATAGATAGCCCACAATGCGCGATGCGCAATATTTTCAACTTGACAGTGAAGAGTTGACAGTTGCTTTTTCCCAGTGAAAAATTCTAACCCAGTTGACTTTTGCTGACAGCTACAGTTAAGAGCTCTATCACTATACAATCTTAAAGCGAATATTTCACCTTTAACATTAGTTTTAATTGAGATAGTCAGATCGTGGGGCGTATTGAGACATCTCCAAATCTGGAATTTTTCCCTCCAAAACGACCTAGTTGCTGAGTTTCAACACAAAAACCGTTGGGTATATTTTGTTTTATTTTAAATGGATAAATCTCGTTGGAAATGGATAAATATCTTTCGCATACGTCATCACTACTCCACTGCGATTTCTACCGCACTTCGTTTTCGCTATTTGAACCGACCGCCACTGTAACGTATCATGTGTTTGGTAACAGAATTGGAAGGGAGGCTCGTTCCTCGTCTGGCGTAGCCATTGGTTCAAAACCAGTTTCACGAAGCTGATTTGTCTAGATTCCGCTATCGCCGCTGTTGTGGTCCAAGGCAAACACGACAAATCTGAAACATCATGTGACTTCAGGTTGTAAGTAAAGAATATGGTCAATTTTGAACCGATTTCCAATTTAAAATGACCTAAAGATGCTTCGTGAAAAGCATCTTTACCCACGCATTTTGTTATGGGTGGTTGGTCGCGGTACCTGCTATATATCGATTACATTTGGACAATGTTTGTTTTTTGTTCATTCATTCATTCATGTATATTACACCGCAAATACCAATGAAGGTCCTGGTGGTGGTGGTAACATATAGACAAATAACACAATATACAACACTATTAACAGCACATACTCCATATGTCAACACAAAAACGAAGTAGGTTCATTAGGTGTGAAGTGCACATGTACCGTCTTTCACGATTAAAGATTCATAGTGAGTCCAACATATTTTTTAACTGTTCCATAGTATTACAATCTACAATGTTTTGGGCTAATCTATTCCATTCTCGTATTGTTTTAGGAAAAAATGAGTTATGGTATGAAAGAAGTCGGGACTGTACTAATCTGATCTTCCTTTGGTGATCTCTACGTCCTAAGTAATTTGGTCTGGCAATAATGTTGTCAACATTTACTATACTGGACTCAGTTTGAAACTTGAATAGTTGGCAAAGTCTGGCGTGCCTCCGCCTATCGTCCAAATGCTTCCAGTCTAGCTCAGATATCATATCTGTAACACAACAAGTAACAAGTATGTGTCACCGCAGTGCCTCGGTCACCGCAGTGCCTCGGTCACCGCAGTTCCTCGGTCACCGCAGTGCCTCGGTCACGCAGTCTCGGTCACGCAGTTCCTCGGTCACGCAGTGTCTCGGTCACGCAAGAGGTCACCACAGTGCCTCGGTCACGCAGTGCCTCGGTCACCGCAGTGCCTCGGTCACGCAGTTCCTCGGTCACCGCAGTTCCTCGGTCACGCAGTGTCTCGGTCACGCAAGAGGTCACCACAGTGCCTCGGTCACGCAGTGCCTCGGTCACGCAGTGCCTCGGTCACCGCAGTGCCTCGGTCACGCAGTGTCTCGGTCACGCAAGAGGTCACCACAGTGCCTCGGTCACGCAGTGCCTCGGTCACCGCAGTGCCTCGGTCACGCAGTGCCTCGGTCACGCAGTTCCTCGGTCACCGCAGTTCCTCGGTCACGCAGTGTCTCGGTCACGCAAGAGGTCACCACAGTGCCTCGGTCACGCAGTGCCTCGGTCACCGCAGTGCCTCGGTCACGCAGTGTCTCGGTCACGCAAGAGGTCACCACAGTGCCTCGGTCACGCAGTGCCTCGGTCCCCGCAGTGCCTCGGTCACGCAGTGTCTCGGTCACGCAGTGCCTCGGTCACCGCAGTGCCTCGGTCACGCAGCGTCTCGGTCACGCAGTGCCTCGGTCACCGCAGTGCCTCGGTCACGCAGTGCCTCGGTCACCGCAGTGCCTCGGTCACGCAGTGTCTCGGTCACGCAGTTCCTCGGTCACCGCAGTGTCTCGGTCACGCAAGAGGGTCACGCAATGTCATCGCTGTACGGCATTGTACCTGCTGTCTGGGATGGCTTCAGAATGATTGAGAGACGTCAGCCAAGTCATTAACGGAGGCAAACTCACCATGGCGACGGCGGTAACTCACTGCCGGACAGTCATCTGCCGGACAGCGCAGGTTATCTCAGCTGGAATAACATTCATCTACATCAATGTTCAGGTACTGAAAACCTGCTGGTCCTGATTTGCAGAGGGTAATTAGGTTTCCCAGCCTCACCGTGATGCAAGCAATGCGAGCCCCGAGGTCGTACAATATAATTTAGTGAAAATGCGAGGACCCGGCACAACAGACCAGCGAGGATCATGTGAGGACCAACAAACCTGGAGGGTCATGTGAGAACCCCGGCACAACAAACTAGGGAGGGTCATGTGAGGACTCCCGGCACAACCAACCGGGAGGGTCATGTGAGGACCCCGGCACAACAAACCAGGGAGGATCATGTGAGGACCCCCGGTACAACAAACCAGGGAGGATCATGTGAGGCCCCCGGCACAACAAACCAGGGGGAGTCATGTGAGGACCCCGGCACAACAAACTAGGGAGGGTCATGTGAGGACTCCCGGCACAACAAACCAGGGAGGGTCATGTGAGGACCCCGGTACAACAAACCAGGAAGGGTCATGTGAGGACCCCGGCACAACAAACTAGGGAGGATCATGTGAGGACCCCGGCACAACAAACTAGGGAGGATTATGTGAGGACCCCGGCACAATAAATCAGTGACAGTCATGCGAGGACTACGGCACAACAAACTAGGGAGGATCATGTGAGGCCCCGGCACAACAAACCAGGGAGGGTAATGTGAGGACCCCCGGTGCAAGAAACCAGGGAGGGACATGCGAGGACCCCGGCACAACAAATCAGGGAGGGTCATGTGAGGACCCCCGGTACAAGAAACCAGGGAGGGACATGTGAGGACCCCGGCACAACAAACCAGGGAGGGTCATGTGAGGACCCCCGGTACAACAAACCAGGGAGGGTCATATGAGGACCCCGGTACAACAAACTAGGGAGGGTCATGTGAGGACCCCGGCACAATAAACCAGGGAGGGACATGTGAGGACTCCGACACAACAAACTAGGGAGGGTCATGTGAGGACCCCCGGTACAAGAAACCAGGGAGGGACATGTGAGAACTCTGGCACAACACACCAGGGAGGATCATGTGAGGACCCCCGGCACAACAAACTAGGGAGGGTCATGTGAGGACCCCGGCACAACACACTAGGGAGGGTCATGTGAGGACTCTCGGCACAACAAACCAGGGACAGTCATGCGAGGACTCCGGCATAACAAACCAGGGAGGATCATGTGAGGACCCCCGGTACAAGAAACCAGGGACAGTCATGCGAGGACTCCGGCACAACAAACTAGGGAGGATCATGTGAGGACTCCGGCACAACAAACTAGGGAGGATCATGTCAGGACCCACGGTACAACAAACTAGGGAGGGTCATGTGAGGACCCCGGCACAACAAACTAGGGAGGATCATGTGAGGACCCCCGGTACAACAAACCAGGGAGGATCATGTGAGGACTCCGGCACAACAAACCAGGGAGGATCATGTGAGGACCCCCGGTACAACAAACTAGGGAGGATCATGTGAGGACCCCCGGTACAACAAACCAGGGAGGATCATGTGAGGACTCCGGCACAACAAACCGGGGAGGGTCATGTGAGGACTCCCGGCACAACAAACTAGGGAGGATCATGTGAGGACCCCCGGCACAACAAACCAGGGAGGATCATGTGAGGACCCCGGCACAATAAATCAGAGACAGTCATGCGAGGACTCCGGCACAACAAACTAGGGAGGATCATGTGAGGACCCCGGCACAACAAACCAGGGAGGGTCATGTGAGGACCCCGGCACAACAAACTAGGGAGGATCATGTGAGGACCCCGGCACAACAAACCAGGGAGGGTCATGTGAGGACCCCGGCACAACAAACTAGGGAGGGTCATGCGAGGACCCCCGGTACAAGAAACCAGGGAGGGACATGTGAGGACTCTGGCACAACAAACCAGGGAGGGTCATGTGAGGACCCCCGGTACAACAAACTAGAGAGGGTCATGTGAGCACCCCGGCACAACAAACCAGGGAGGGTCATGTGAGGACCCCGGCACAACAAACTAGGGAGGGTCATGTGAGGACCCCGGCACAACAAACTAGGGAAGATCATGTGAGGACCCCGGCACAACAAACCAGGGAGGATCATGTGAGGACTCCGGTACAACAAACTAGGGAGGGTCATGTGAGGACTCCGGTACAACAAACCAGGGAGGGTCATGCGAGGACTCCAGTACAACAAACCAGGGAGGATCATGTGAGGACTCCGGTACAACAAACCAGGGAGGATCATGTGAGGACCCCGGCACAACAAACTAGGGAGGATCATGTGAGGACTCCGGTACAACAAACCAGGGAGGGTCATGTGAGGACCCCCGGCACAACAAACCAGGGAGGGTCATGTGAGGACCCCGGCACAACAAACTAGGGAGGATCGTGTGAGGACCCCGGCACAACAAACTAGGGAGGATCATGTGAGGACTCCGGTACAAGAATCCAGGGAGGGTCATGTGAGGACTCCGGTACAACAAACCAGGGAGGGTCATGTGAGGACTCCGGCACAACAAACCAGGGAGGGTCATGTGAGGACCCCGGCACAACAAACCAGGGAGGGTCATGTGAGGACCCCGGCACAACAAACCAGGGAGGATCATGTGAGGACTCCGGTACAACAAACCAGGGAGGGTCATGTGAGGACCCCGGTACAACAAACTAGGGAAGATCATGTGAGGACCCCGGCACAACAAACCAGGGAGGATCATGTGAGGACTCCGGTACAACAAACTAGGGAGGGTCATGTGAGGACTCCGGTACAACAAACCAGGGAGGGTCATGCGAGGACTCCAGTACAACAAACCAGGGAGGATCATGTGAGGACTCCGGTACAACAAACCAGGGAGGATCATGTGAGGACCCCGGCACAACAAACTAGGGAGGATCATGTGAGGACTCCGGTACAACAAACCAGGGAGGGTCATGCGAGGACCCCCGGCACAACAAACCAGGGAGGGTCATGTGAGGACCCCGGCACAACAAACTAGGGAGGATCGTGTGAGGACCCCGGCACAACAAACTAGGGAGGATCATGTGAGGACTCCGGTACAAGAATCCAGGGAGGGTCATGTGAGGACTCCGGTACAACAAACCAGGGAGGGTCATGTGAGGACTCCGGCACAACAAACCAGGGAGGGTCATGTGAGGACCCCGGCACAACAAACCAGGGAGGGTCATGTGAGGACCCCGGCACAACAAACCAGGGAGGATCATGTGAGGACTCCGGTACAACAAACCAGGGAGGGTCATGTGAGGACCCCGGTACAACAAACCAGGGAGGGTCATGTGAGGACTCCGGTACAACAAACCAGGGAGGATCATGTGATGACTCCGGTACAACAAACCAGGGAGGATCATGTGAGGACCCCGGTACAACAAACCAGGGAGGGTCATG
>JAXIVJ010006990.1:60000-63285 GCA_036785665.1 Chirona hameri
GATGGATGATGATGGATGGATGGATATGATGATGATGGATGGATGATGATGGATGGATGGATGATGATGATGATGGATGGATGATGATGGATGATGATGGATGGATGGATGATGGATGATGATGGATGGATGATGATGATGGATGGATGGATGGATGATGGATGGATGGATGGATGATGGATGGATGGATGGATGATGGATGGATGATGGATGGATGATGATGATGGATGGATGGATGGATGATGATGATGGATGGATGGATGATGAGATGGATGATGGATGATGGATGGATGGATGATGGATGATGGATGATGGATGGATGATGATGGATGGATGGATGGATGATGGATGGATGATGATGGATGATGGATGATGGATGGATGATGGATGATGGATGATGGATGGATGATGATGATGGATGGATGATGGATGATGGATGATGATGATGGATGATGGATGATGATGGATGGATGATGATGGATGGATGATGATGGATGATGGATGATGGATGATGGATGATGATGGATGATGGATGATGATGATGGATGATGATGATGGATGGATGGATGATGGATGGATGATGGATGATGGATGAGATGGATGGATGATGGATGATGGATGATGGATGGATGGATGATGGATGGATGGATGGATGATGGATGGATGGATGATGGATGATGGATGGATGATGATGGATGGATGGATGATGGATGGATGATGGATGATGGATGGATGGATGATGGATGGATGGATGATGGATGATGGATGGATGATGGATGATGGATGAGGATGGATGGATGATGGATGGATGATGATGATGGATGGATGGATGTGGATGGAGATGGATGATGGATGGATGGATGATGGATGATGGATGATGGATGGATGGATGGATGGATGGATGATGGATGATGGATGATGGATGGATGATGGATGATGGATGATGATGGATGGATGGATAATGGATGGATGATGATGGATGGATGGATGATGGATGATGGATGGATGATTGATGGATGGATAATGGATGGATGGATGATGGATGGATGATGGATGGATGATGGATGGATGGATGATGGATGATGGATGATGGATGATGGATGGATGGATGATGATGGATGGATGGATGATGGATGATGGATGATGGATGGATGATGGATGATGGATGATGGATGATGGATGATGGATGATGGATGGATGATGATGATGGATGATGATGGATGATGGATGGATGGATGGATGGATGGATGGATGATGGATGATGGATGATGGATGATGGATGATGGATGATGGATGTGGATGATGGATGATGGATGGATGGATGATGGATGATGGATGGATGGATGAGATGGATGGATGATGGATGGATGGATGATGGATGGATGGATGATGGATGGATGGATGATGGATGATGATGGATGATGGATGATGGATGATGGATGATGGATGATGGATGGATGGATGATGGATGGATGGATGATGGATGGATGGATGATAATGGATGGATGGATGATGGATGGATGGATGATGGATGATGGATGATGGATGGATGGATGATGATGGATGATGGATGATGATGATGGATGGATGATGGATGATGATGATGATGGATGGATGATGGATGGATGGATGATGGATGGATGGATGATGGATGGATGGATGATGGATGGATGGATGATGGATGGATGATGATGGATGATGATGATGGATGGATGGATGATGGATGGATGGATGATGGATGGATGGATGATGGATGGATGGATGATGATGGCTGATGGATGATGGATGGATGGATGATGGATGGATGGATGATGGATGGATGGATGATGGATGGATGGATGATGGATGGATGGATGATGGATGGATGGATGGATGATGGATGGATGGATGATGGATGGATGGATGGATGATGGATGGATGGATGATGGATGGATGGATGGATGGATGGATGATGGATGATGGATGATGGATGGATGGATGATGGATGATGGAGATGGATGGATGGATGATGGATGGATGGAGGATGGATGGATGGATGATGGGATGGATGGATGGATGGATGGATGGATGATGGATGGATGGATGGATGATGGATGGATGGATGATGGATGGATGGATGGATGATGGATGGATGGATGATGGATGGATGGATGATGGATGGATGGATGATGGATGGATGGATGGATGGATGGATGATGGATGGATGGATGATGGATGGATGGATGGATGGATGGATGGATGATGGATGGATGGATGGATGGATGGATGATGATGGATGGATGATGGATGGATGGATGGATGATGGATGGATGGATGGATGGGATGGATGGATGATGGATGGATGGATGATGGATGGATGGATGATGGATGGATGGGTTGGATGATGGATGGAGGGATGGATGTGGGATGGATGGATGATGATGATGGATGGATGGATGGATGGATGGATGGAGGGATGGATGAGATGGATGGTTGGATGATGGATGGATGGATGATGGATGGATGGATGATGGTTGGATGGATGGATGATGGATGGATGGATGATGGATGTTGGTGGATGGATGGTGGTATGAGATGGGGATGGTGTGGGATGGGTGGATGGGTGGATGGATGGATGGATGGTGTGGGATGGATGGGTGATGGATGGGGATGGTTGGATGATGGATGGATGGAGGATGGATGGTTGGATGTGGTTGGTGATGAGGGTTGGATGGTGGAGTGGAGGGATGATGGTGGGGATGATGGATGGATGGAGGTGGGTGGATGGGATGAGGGAGGGAGGGATGTGGATGATGGTGGTGGTTGGATGGATGGTGGGATGGATGGATGGTGGGATGGATGGTGATGAGTGATGGATGGTGGAGGGTGTTGGATGGTTGGTGGATGGTGGGATGGGTGGTGGATGGGATGGTGGTGGGTGGGTTGGAGGATGGATGGTGGGATGGTGGGTGGATGGATGGATGGTGGGTGGAGGGATGGATGGTGGTGGATGGTGAGGATGGTGGGATGGGAGGGTGGATGAGGATGGGTGGTGGGTGGGAGGGTGGATGGTGGTGGTGGGTTGGTGTGGGTTGGTGGTGAGGGTGGAGGGAGGTGGGTGGAGGTTGGTGGAGGTGGGATGGTGGTGGAGGTGGTGGGTGAGCGTTGAGGGAAAGGATGGATGTGGAGGTGGTGGATGGATGTGGTTGGTGGGATGTGGATGGAGCTTGAGGGTGGAGGTGGATGGAGGGTGGTGGGTGGGAGGCTGGTGGGAGGTGGTGGGTGGGTGGTGGGTGGGTGGAGGGT